>JACXGM010002536.1:0-18107 GCA_016801145.1 Umbra pygmaea
ACTAGCATGACCATAGATAGAGCTAGTTCACCACTGTTTAACTAGCATGACCATAGATAGAGCTAGTTCACCACTGTATTACTAGCATGACCATAGATAGAGCTAGTTCACCACTGTTTAACTAGCATGACCATAGATAGAGCTAGTTCACCACTGTATTACTAGCATGACCATAGATAGAGCTAGTTCACCAGTGTATAACTAGCATGACCATAGATAGAGCTAGTTCACCACTGTTTAACTAGCATGACCATAGATAGAGCTAGTTCACCAGTGTATAACTAGCAGGGCCATAGATAGAGCTAGTTCACCACTGTTTAACTAGCATGACCATAGATAGAGCTAGTTCACCAGTGTATAACTAGCATGACCATAGATAGAGCTAGTTCACCACTGTATTACTAGCATGACCATAGATAGAGCTAGTTCACCAGTGTATAACTAGCAGGGCCATAGATAGAGCTAGTTCACCACTGTGTGTGGTAGAGTTGGCTGAGGAGCTGACTCTGCACAGCCCTGGTCATATTGTATGTTCATGCAGGCTTAAGGCTTGGAGTTGTAAGACAATGAAGGTGTAAGGTCATGGTCATACATGAAGAGGGACAGGGGTTTCTCACGGCCCAGTGTCGGTCCTGGTTAAGCAGGGCCCCTGTCTGAAACAACACTCAGGCCGTTGTTTGTTCAGAGGATGTCTGGCTGTTTGGATAGGCTGGTATACATGGAATGTCCATCTCGGCTAAACACTTCACATCTTTAACAAAAAAATTACTTATTTATTTAAACATTTTCATCATGGTATGAATTCTACGGTATTTGTCTGGGTATTTTACACTATTTTATCATTTTCATGTTATTTTTTGGGGTATTTATGTTACATTGCATCCGAAAAGTATTCACAGCACTTTACTTTTTCCACATTTTACTATGTTAAACTCTTATTCTGAAATTAAATGAAACACACTTCTTTCACATTGTCATTATGGGGTGTTGTTTGCAATATAAAAACATAACAAAATGTGGAAAAAGTGAAGCGCAGTGAATATTTTCCGGATGCAATGTATACTGTTTCTTCATCCTGGGACTCTTCTCTGACACAGTTCACAAGGTGCTGCTGCTCAAGCATAATTCAGTATGTGGGATCAGTTACTCACATACACATCCCATTTTGTCTTTCTGCTTATTCCAGGTGACACAGAAAACCTCTTACCAGAAAACTCTTTCAAGAATTCAAATTGGGACTTTGGGAACATTGGTCTGGCCTTGTACAGTGGTCTGTTTGCCTATGGTGGCTGGTAAGTACAGTGAACTAGAACTTGACTGACACATCCGGGACTATGGAACTGTCAGCAAGACTTTTTTTCCACCACATAATCCCCCACCTAAGAGGGCTGGCTAGTAGAGCTCTACTAAGTCAATTGAAAAGCTTGTTCTGACTAATCCTCCCTGTAATTAGGCATTCTGTCTTCTCGCTAAAACACTCCCTCTTTCCAGTTCATCTTACTCCTCAGTGTTGTTCCTTTCTGGTTGTGTGATGTCATAATCTCTGTGTGTTATCTGTCCTGTTCATTATTAAAAAAAATTGAGAATATTGTTTCAAATTTCAATTTCAGCTTAGAATTTACATACCCAAATCTAACTGCTCATAGTGCTGGACCTGAAGCAATGAGATTTACAGTATGTGTCATACCTTTTGATAATACAGAATTTTCTTGAGATGTAAAATTAATGTAGGAAAAAATAAGATAGTCCCTGTAGAGGGACATCTATCCTCAGGATGTTAATACTTTAACATAAACAAAAAACACAACCTGGGTACAGTATACTGTTTAGGCTGTCTTTCTGTTTTTAAACCAAGTCTTTTTTTTGTTGCAGGAACTACTTAAACTTTGTTACAGAAGAAATGATTGAACCATACAAGTAAGTGTGCACCCAAACATGCTATAGGTCAAAACGTACACTCTGTTAGTTTTAGAAAGTAATGACTGTTACATCTATGTTATGCACAGTTCATGTGTCAATCCATTTCAAAGACTGCTATTCTCTTGCTGACATAATTGAACTCTTTCTTATTACCCACTTAGGAACCTACCTCGGGCCATCATAATCTCACTTCCCATCGTCACAGTGGTATATGTTCTGACTAACCTGGCCTACTTCACCACTCTGAGCCCAGACAGCATGCTCCAGTCTGAAGCCGTGGCAGTGGTGCGTTCCCCTCACTACTCAATCCTCTATGTTCAGAAAAACACACTCCCTCTCAGGCTTTAACCAGGAAATGGAGGATGGACACTGTTTGCTTACATTGTTTTTCCCCATTCTGTCCATTATTCAGGACTTTGGAAACTACCACCTGGGCCCCATGGCCTGGATCATTCCTGTGTTTGTGGGGCTGTCTTGTTTTGGGTCCGTCAATGGCTCTCTTTTCACTTCATCCAGGTAACACAAAAATATACATGTTTTCATTCTCAACTGCCAGTTACAAGTGCGCTTGGGGATCATTCGTTCTGTGTGTATTTATAAAGATTTGTCTTCTGACAGGCTATTCTTCGTAGGCTCCAGAGAGGGACACCTTCCCAGTCTGCTCTCTATGATCCACCCCAGCCTGTTGACCCCCCTGCCCTCCCTCATCTTCACAGTACGTACAGCAGCCCCCCCGCTGGCCATCGTCTCATTTACTTCTTGTCACTGTCTACCCAGTTGTGTTACTCCTCCGAGCTCTCTCTTACTTGCCTATGTCTCCCGCAGTGCCTGATGACTCTGCTGTACGCCTTCTCCAATGACATTTTCTCCGTCATCAACTTCTTCAGCTTCTTCAACTGGCTCTGCATTGCCATGGCGATCATTGGCATGATGTGGCTGCGCTACAAGAAACCGGAGTTGGAACGGCCGATCAAGGTAAGAGCGTTTAATGTATCTGTTATGAACTGATCAGGGGGCCTCAGTGTGACTGATAGTGAGGGCATGTGCAGGCATTCAGCACCCTAAGACTGCTGGGCACACAGGGACCCTTTGTTTTCAACTGTGGCTCCTCTGCCTTGCCCCAAAATGGACCCATTATGGATTGAATCCATCTGCCTGGTGGTGAACATGGTGATGTGTTAATTAGAGGAATAGTTGAGAGAGTCAGTGAAGTGAAAGAGGCCAGTGCTGCACTGTGATGGGGCTTCTAATTATTTTTTCAGCACTGTTCATTCAATTCACCTTCTTTGTATATCTCGCTCATCTTTCGCTCATCATACCCACTGGGCACCTTAGTATCCCAGCTTAGTAACACTGGCCCTATAGGAATTCACCTTAGTATCCCAGCTTAGTAACACAGGCCCTATAGGAATTCACCTTAGTAACCCACCTTATTCACACTGGCCCTTTAGGAATTCACCTTATTAACCCACCTTATTTACACTGGCCCTATAGGAATTCACCTTAGTAACCCACTTTATTTACACTGGCCCTATAGGAATTCACCTTAGTAACCCATCTTATTTACACTGGCCCTATAGGAATTCACCTTAGTAACCCATCTTATTTACACTGGCCCTATAGGAATTTACCTTAGTAACCCCGCTTAGTAACACTGGCCCTATAGGAAATCACCTTAGTAACCCAGCTTAGTTACACTGGCCCTATAGGAATTCACCTTAGTAACCTTGAGTAACGCTGTCCATCTAAGCACTCACCTTAGTAATGTTGAGTACTGTTTGAAATGTTGAAATGTTTCCCCAAAGGTCAATATCGGGCTCCCTATCAGCTTTGTCCTGGCTTGTATGTTCTTAATCGTGGTGTCCATCTGGAAAACCCCGGTGGAGTGCGCCATTGGCTTTGGCATCATTGCCACGGGAGTGCCAGTGTACTTCATTGGCGTTCGGTGGCAGAACAAGCCTAAGTGGCTTCTTCAATGCATCTGTGAGTTCATATTATTAGCTTCAGTGCATTGTCTGGATCATTGTTCACGCTTCTAGTGTGTTCCTGAAGATATACGCTGACTGTATTTTTCTATCATTCCAGTCTCTACCACGGCGCTGTGCCAGAAGTTGATGGAGGTGGTACCACAGGAATCCTGAAGAGAAGATACATAACCTCTCATTTTCTTGTACCATGCCCAGTCGTAGACTTTAGCTGCTCTATCAATGTGGTGTTTACTCTAGTCATCCCCCTGGTCTTCTAGCGCTGTAGTGAAGGACAGCCATGTTGCTGGACTGGTGTACCCATCAGAGCCCCTTCCCCATTACTCCACCCCCAGGTAGGCGCGCAACCACCCCCGCCCTGCCCAGAGGCTGATTTAATGTGACATGTCACCTTCAGAAGTTTACACAGTCAGTCAGTGAGTCAAATGCTTTTCACTAGGGTGTCAGCTCTGTCTGTTACAGTGGCTTTTCTTATTTCAGCACCTTACAGTGGATCAATGCAGATATTTTGTTTTGTTGTTGGTATGTGTGTATCTGTGTTGGTATTTTTCTGTATACCTTTCTGTTTTCAGCTTTGTGGGGGAGGATTTTGTAAAGAATAGCCAAACATGAACGACCCACAACTTATTTGTTTCTACTAGTGCCTCTGACATGTCTATTCAGTTCCCTGACTAGACAGACTTGAATGAAGCCAAATACAGGAGAAGCAGAGGACTGAGGCAGACAGTAAAATGCATGTGAAACAGTGTATGGAGAATCAGTGTTACGTGACAACACCCCTCCAGACTGGTTCACTGTCCCTGAAATCCCTGCTTTGGCTCTTATTTTGAATCTTTATAGATACACATTTCTAATTATCAGTTTATTTTTATAGGTAGATTTAGAGGAGCTTTTTTAAGGCTATCAATTAACTCTTTTTTTAAATCCACCGATTTCTATTAGTTTCTCATGAGATACCTGGTTTAAAACAGTCCATAGACAGGACATCAAAATAACAATTGTTACTGTCATGCCCCCTGTTGTGTGCAGGGAAATTCAGCCTTCCTGCTGTATTATTCTTTACCTCACTGGACCTACACTTTCACAGGAACATAACATTGCTCATTGTACATTCAACAAATGCGCCATCGTGGTTTTTGTATGCTGTTGTAAGCACATAATGGTTGAGTTTTTTATCTAAATCTAGACCGAATATGATTAGATTCTCAGATAAGTGATCGTGTGGGTATCATTTGATGTACATTGACTTTGCAACATACTACTGTTAGACGTCTTTTTCTTTTAAAAAGGCAGGGTCTAAAAACAGCCGTTGAAAGGAGCATTGACATCACAATAAATTGTGTTGTTACATTTTTTTTACTTTAATCATAAGGCCGAATAATCACCTCAGCTATTGAGACAAAATGGGCATCTGTGTGCATGAGCATTTTGCATGTGTGTACAGTATGTGACTGTATGTCATGCATGAGAATAGGGTCATAGCTGTAGGTTATTCCATTGTTTTAGTATGTCTAGTTCTATGCTTGTGTGTCTGTCTCTTGTTTTTAGAAGGAAGAATGAATAGAATGTGAACCCTTATTCAAATCAACGGCATAAAGTGTGAACTGGTGGCCTTGGTTTAACAATACAATATGAACACACTTATATAATTCAATGTAACATTTTCAGAAATAACAAAATTCACTGGACCAGCAAATCCATAATAAAATGGAATATTCATGATTACCATTGGAAATGTGACCAGTGGCCGATTCCTCAAAGATGTAAAAGATCTACATTTAAAGGAAGCATTTATGTCATGCTTTTTGGAGTAGTTTGTTAAGTTAATTAAGATTGTGTTGATTATCAACTTTGAATGGCTTTAATTTGTTCCATCAACTTAATGGACATTACAACTAATACAACCCAAGGCATGGGCCTCATTAGCAACATTTGAAGGAAGTCTCTTCCATGGAAATACTTGCATCACAATACCAAGGAGACATTTCGAATGTACTTGTTTTTTGTCAACATTTCCAGAAAAAGAGGTTCCATGCTTATTTGCAATGCGTTATTACAAAATCTAAAGTAGTTGTTGTAAAAAACTGTTAGCTACTACCATCTCTATAAAAGGATTTCAAAATGTTAGTGATATTGAGATTAGAGAGGTACATTTTCTAAGGTATGGATCATGGTAATGGGTATGTTTTAGGAAGATTCCAGTCAAACCAGGAGGTGCACTACAATTCTAATTGTCCTCAATGATTCTCCAAGTGCTATTTGTTCATATTGTTTTAGTTTTTTCTTGAACTTTTGTTCACATTTTGATTTGACTAGAATTTAAATGGATCAGTGGCAGTGAAGTGCCCAGGCTGAAGTTAAAACCATATTGTTTTTTTATATTTTAGAGGGTGGAAGAGGTTGAGACGTGGGACAACGGTTGGAAAAATGTACAATAATTTCAATTCATGATTACTTTTCTGCTAAAAGACACAGTGTAGCATACTGTATTAACAGACACCCTCTTCCGGAAGCTCATCCAGACTGTTTATTTAAATGTTTCTCCACATTCTACCATTATAAGTTCCTGACGGGCTGTGTTATAGACAGTGTTGAGGCTCAGGAGTCTGGGATCTGCTGTTATTTCCTCTGAGGACGTGTCATTCTATGTACTGTAGTACAGCAGTTTAGCAAGGCTAACACTTCAGACATCAGAAGATAACGACTAACTTAAATAGCACTGTAGAATGTTTTATTTATTTATTTTAATATCATTTAGTACTCTGTTTTTTTACAGAGCATTTGTAAAAAGTGCTTTATGAATAAATCTTTGAGTTTTCCATGTATGTTTTGTGAAAAAAAATGTTTGTCTCCCTTACTCAGTATTGTTATGTTATTAAAATATGTTTCAATGTAATCCTAGCTGTAATTCTTTTATTTTGCTTTGCTGACTGTATATATTCTATGTATGAACTATCAGGCAATTGAGTAAATGTAAAACAACTAGAACATTTAGAGTGCATCCGGAAAGTTTTCACAGCACTTCACTTTTTCCACATTTTGTTGTTACACCCTCATTTAGAAATAGATGAAATTCATTATTTACCTCAAAATTCTACAAACAATACCACATAATGACAATGTGAAAGAAGTGTGTTTGAAATCTTAGCGAATTTATTGAAATTAAAAAACGAAAAAAGCACATGTACATAAGTTGTCACAACCTTTGCCCTGACACTCAAAATTGAGCTCAGGTGCATCCTGTTTCCACTGATCCTCCATGAGATGTATCCACAACCTGATTGGAGTCCACCAAATTCAGTTGATTGGACATGATTGGGAAAGGCACACACCTATCTATAAAAGGTCCCACAGTTAACAGTGTATGTCGGAGCACAAACCAAGCCATGAAGTTAAATGAATTGTCTGTAGACCTCTGAGACAGGAATATATCAAGACACAGATATGTGGAAGGGTACAGAAAAATATACAGTGCTCAAAAAAATAAAGGAAACGCTTAAACAACACAATGTAACTCCAAGTCAATCACACTTCTGTGAAATCACACTGTCCACTCAGGAAGCAACATTTATTATCAATTTCACATGCTGATGTGCAAATGGAACAGACAACAGGTGGAAATTATAGGCAATTAGCAAGATACCCCCAATAAAGGAGTGGTTCTGCAGGTGGTGACCACAGACCACTTCTCAGTTCCTATGCTTCCTGGCTGATGTTTTGGTCACTTTTGAAAATGGCGGGTCTTTCACTCTAGTGGTAGCACGAGACAGAGTCTACAACCCACACAAGTAGCTCAGGTAGTGCAGCTCATCCCGGATGGCACATCAATGCGAGCTGTGGCAAGAAGGTTTGCTGTCTCTGTCAGCATAGTGTCCAGAGAATGGAGGTGCTACCAGGAGACAGGCCAGTACATCAGGAGATATGGAGGAGGCCGTAGGAGGGCAAAAACCCAGCAGCAGGACCGCTACCTCCGCCTTTGTGAAAGGAGGAACAGGAGGAGCATTACCAGAGCCCTGAAAATTGACCTTCAGCAGGCCACAAATGTGCATGTGTCCACTCAAACGTTCAGAAACAGACTTCATGAGGGTGGTATGAGGGCCCGACGTCCGCAGAATGTTTGGAGAACACCAAGATTGGCAAATTCGCCACAGGCTCCCTGAAGCAGGTTCACACTGAGCACATGTGACAGACGTGACAGAGTCTGGAGACGCCGTGGAGAACGTTCTGCTGCCTGCAACATCCTCCATCATGACCGGTTTGGCGGTGGGTCAGTAATGGTGTGGGGTAGTATTTCTTTGGGGGGCCACACAGCCCTCCATGTGCTCGGGCACATGGAGGCCACAGACACTACTGAGCCTCATTTTGACTTGTTTTAAGGACATTACATCAAAGATGGATCAGCCTTTAGTGTGGTTTTCCACTTTGATTTAGAGTGTGACTACATATCCACACCTCCATGACTTGATAAATTTGATTTCCATTGATAATTTTTGTGTGATTTTGTTGTCAGCACATTCAACTTTGTAAAGACGAAAGTATTTCATATGACTAGTTCATCCATTCAGATCTAGGATGTGTTATCTTAGTGTTCCCTTAATTTTTTTGAGCAGTGTATGCAGCATTGCAGACCGCAATGAGCACAGTGGCATCCAACATCTGTAATTGGAAGAAGTTTGGAACCACCAGGACTCTTTCTAGTGCTGTGAGCGATCATGGGAGAAGGGCCTTAATCAGGGAGGTGACCAAAAACCCAATGGTCACTCTGACAGAGCTCCAGCGTTTCTCTGTGGAGAGAGGAGAACCTTCCAGAAGAACAACCATCTCTGCATCTCTGTTTTTGTTGTCATTCCGTTCCTGAGCACCAGTTCCTGTTTTCACTGCACTCCTGAAGGCACCAGTTCCAGAGCACCAGTCCCATCAGCACTGATCCCCTGCACCTGTTCCTCTGCCACACCTGGGCTGATTGCTGCCCTCCCTTCTTAAGGGAGGTGACAGCGATCAGTCCTTGCCGGATTATTGTACATCCTAGTATGTTAAGTCATGAGCCACTCCTGGTACCTAGTTAGTCTGAGTACTGTGCTGTTTATTACTTTTTGCCTTTTTTACAGCCAGTCTGAGTGCTGCGCCATTACGGTTGTGAATTATTGTTTTGCTAACTCAAGTTCTCTGTGCCTTCACTTCCATTACCTGTCTGTGATGATAATCCGAACCCCTTGCTCCCTTGGGCCCTCATTTATGAAATGTGCGTACAACCTAAAACAGGCGTAAGACGGGCGTATGCCGATTCCTACGCAAAGCAAGGGATTATCAATTTGAACGTGAGCATAGACTGCGATAAAATCTCACGTCTGGTCTGACCTCATGTATGCAACTTCTCCAGTGTGACAAGCGGTGTTCATGGTATAACCACCAGGTTCAGTGAATTTTTGTACCAGCAATCATTGATGAATGTTTGTGCATCGCAACTACCACATAAAAGTTACATTTCAGAATTACAAATTAATTGTATACAGCACATTGCTATTAAGTGATATATTTTTTCCCTTTCACTTCGAGGTGGCCTAAAACATGAGGGCTGAAACAACAATTTCAATCAAATAATAAATATATACCAGCCGCGGTCGGTGGATCTTAATTGGGGAGGACGGGCTCGTATTACGCTCGGCACCGGAGTGAATGGAATGGTGCGCAACGAACAAAACCAATAGTTTTTTTGATTTGCACACATTCCATTCACTCCGGTTCTGAGCGTAATACGAGCCCGTCCTCCCCAATTAAGATTCACCGACCGCGGCTGATATATACAAACATGCACATACACATATACATATACACATATACATTTACATACACATATATATATATATATTTGCGCACCATTCCATTCACTCCCGTCCTGAGCGTAATACGAGCCCGTCCTCCCCAATTAAGATCCACCGACCGTGGCTGATATATATATATATATATATATGTATATATATATATATATATATATACATATACATTAACATAAGAGAGGTATAGAAGTACCCACCAGTCATCAGTCATAACATTATGACCACTTGAATGATTTATTACCCCCCATGACCTCCACGACCCCGCCCCCCCTTTCCCCACTTCATGTGTGCATCTGTTTTTCTGTGGCTATGTGTTTGCAAAAGCAAATGTTTGTGTGTGTGAGAATCTGTGTGGCTATGTTTGTGCGTGTGTGTGAGAATCTGTGTGGGTGTCTATATTAATGAGAAATATTTGCTTCCTATCAGTTTTGTTCTAAGTCAAGACATATTATCAATTTACTCCAAGTAAACTGTTCAACTTACCTCATTCAGGGAGAATAGGTGGTGATTCTCCAGGTTTATAATGCTGTTGCACCCATTTAGAAAAAAGAATGGTTAAAACAAATTTAGTTTTTACAGAGCTGGATTCAATGTTTGTCTAAACTGTTCCCTACAACCTAAAGTTCAGTGTTTTACGAGGTGTTGTCAAAAGCACAGGGGGTTCAGGGCTTTAGTTCAACGGGGCCACAAAACCATTTGCTTAAACAGACATCATTTCAGATTTAGGTAGAACATGATGTTCATAAAACATTGATTTGTATAGGCAAATAACATAGGTTCAACCTGAATAAGTTTGTGTAAATGTGTCTATATGTGCAAACCACAGCACAATTTTTTGTGAGAGTCTCTGTCATGGCATTCAAATGAATCATTATTTAAAATAATTGGGTTTAATTATTTACATTTCAAATTCCGAGGTGAGCTTTACATTTTTTATGTTTCAAATCATTAATATACTGTTTTTCTTAAAAAAGCTAAAAATATAAATGCTTTTGTTTTAGGAATACAAATTCTTTCTGCAATGTTACCTTTCAATTTGTGAAATTTACAGTTTGGGTAGTTAAATTTGTAAACACATAGGATCTAGAAATGGCAGTAAGTCCTTTTACAAAACAAATATAGAAAAATAGCCAAGCAACAGCTTACTTGTGACAAGTGTATACCGATTTATTTAAATAAATTTCCAGCTTATACCCTCTGTTCTTGATTCTATTTCAACTCTTTTTGTATCTCTGTTGGAATTATAGGCTCTATGGCTTCTCTAGGGTGCAAGCAAAAATCTAGGAAGCAATTCAACCTAGGGTCTGTGTGTGTGAGTGGATTCTGTTAAAGAACCTCTTCTCTATGTTGTCAGTAACTATAGCTAGTTTAACAGTGCTTAGATTTAAAAAAATCTGTGTTAATCCAAACTAGTATTGTAAATTGTTTAACCTGTTACATATTTTTTAAGACATCATTTAGAGAAATGTTATAATTTTAACTTACCAGATCAGAATCTGACAGGTTCTAAATACTTTTATAAGACAACCATTAATCTAGGGAAAGCAATGTTTTTTAGAATTCTTACTCCCAGAGACTTTGCCATTGTATACAACAAAGGTATGTAGTACAGTGACATATCTCACCACAAAGTGTAGACCATATCTCTTAAAAGGAACTGGACAAACCCAAAATAATTGAAACAGACCACTCTTTTTTAGCAACACAGTTTACAACGTAACAAATAGGCCCGCATGTGTTTGTGTTTTAGCATAGGTGGTTGTGTTTATGTGTATCTCTGTTTTTTGCATAATTGTGTAAATGTCTGTGTGTGTGTGTGAGAATCTGTGTGTGTGTATGTTTGGATGTGTTTGCAAAAGCAAACGTGTATTTGTGTCAAAGATTTCTCAGTTTGCAAAAGCAAATTTAAATGTGTGACTATGTTTCTGTTTAACTGTGTGTTTGTTGTTTAAATCTGAGTGCAGATTTGCATCTAGCTGATTGTGTGCATTGTCAAAAACTCTAAAAAGCCTAATCATTTATGAATCCAAACAATTTTAGCCTCCAATCAATCCAACAGAAGTGATTTACAGAAGGGTCGGTTTGGATCACAAACTATGGTGATACATCATAGTTACACCTTAACCCTATCAAACTGCTATGAATATTGAAATAAAATACGTTCTTACCCTTTTCGATGGTATTTCAAAACATCACGTTTGCAGGGTTGTAAAATGTGCTTCAGATGTGACCACACAGCATCACAAATCCTATGAGCCATCAAGGCATTGGTTTCTCACAATGTTCAGAATGGAAAATATTGATTTATATAATATTAAATATTATTTCCTTATATAGTGCTCACACTCCGGCCCAGGCCTCTGACTGTATAGCCAAAACATATCACAATATAGTCCAGGAACATTTAGGAAAATCTTTGAAAGATGCTTTTAGGTAATAATGAACATTTGAAAGATGTTTTTAAGTAATAATGAACATTTTATATGATGGTTTGTAAATTTAGTTTTTACACATCCTAAACAGGATTACGATCAGACAACAGTACTGTTGTAAACTTTTGATTCAGACATTCTAGAGTGCCGTACCCAAAGTATGTTTTCTGTGCAAAAGGGTGAGAATTTAATTAAAAGGCTTTCAACATGTTTGTATAAAGTTATGGGATTCCGAACCTTAAAACTCTAAGCCTGTTACAGGGTCGCCACGGTAAGAATGTCTTTGATTGTTCTTATCGTTATTTTACAACAAATTAACAAAAGTATGTTTTCAAATGACATTTCTGTTCTGTGAGAATATTTATATGAGCTGTTTTTTTAAGCTAACTATAGATTTGTTTAATAACACACGTTTAGCTGGCTACTTTCTGTCACAAATGTAAGGTTCCATAATACGTGTTTAGCGCAGCAAGAAGATTTATATGGGATGTTTTCTTAAAGTTTAAGAAAAGTTAGGTTTTTAACTCCGTAAGAGAAAAGTTTTCTTAATGTGTTTTTTCATGTTGCCTAATAGACCATTTGCGCAATAACTTTTGAAATGAATTGGCTTAAGGCAAAGTTATTTTAACAAAATGTGTGTTTTGATAAACAATCTAAATCAAAACAAATATAAGAGCAAAATGTATAGGCGGTTTACATCCGATTATGGATGTAATAGAAAAATAATTAGGTTTCACATTAACACCAGACTTTAAATGAAAAAGTGGGTTTTTTTGATCAGTTGAAACATGGGATACCACAGTTGAAACTTATTTCAACTAATTGGGTTTGTATTAAACATTTGTATTCTAGACATAAGATGTTTTAGCCAGCCAACTACCAGTTCACACAGAGTTAACACTAAAGTGTTTGATACTTACTTGTAGATTTGTGTGGCTGATACAGACGTAAGATGCTAAACATTTTTCCACTGAAAACAAAAACAAAGAGTTTCTATGTTTATTTAGGTATAATATAAATGTTAGGTAATAATAACTTACAATAGTTCACTATGTAGTGTGCAAACCATAGTTTACACTAGGTTTTAAAAAAACAACACAGCTATGTTTTTTTATAAAAGGTTTTAGAAATGATGTTTTACATTGAAAGATAAATATGACATGTGTATAACATACACTGAAATCATTTGTAAAAGATTAGTGTCTTTAAGGGCCTAGAAGCCCATACTTTATATGAAAAACACCTCCTTCTGACACCTTGTCCCTGGTTAGGGTATGGCGTCTCAGATCTGAGCTAAGGGCCATCATGGCTTTAAAGTAAGATAAAGTTTTAATGCAAGATAGACATCCATGTTTTTACAACACAAAATAAAGTTTGAAAATGTCAAGGTACAAAGCTGTTTAGCATACAGCGTCTCTATAGGTTTCCAACAATAGATAGTGACAGCAATGGATAAACTAAAGCAATGTTGCTTGACCAACTAAAACAACTTCTGGTACCTTTGTCCCTGTTTAGGGTGTAGTATGACAAGTCTTACTCCTTCGTGAATTAATCCGGTTTGAATAACGAGTTACAGAATCCAAACTTGCAGTTGAATTTGATTCTTTTAAATTATTTGAAGTCTTGTGACCAACAGGTTTAAACCTTAGACACCTAGGTCTGTTTTTGATATACTTTTGTTGAACGTTCTAATCCTAAACAACTCAAGAGTTCCTAACCATCTAATGCTCTAAATTGGGCAGTCAATCTGACTGGCAAAGAGAATCAGTTAGACATTCAAGTTTGTACCTTTCAGCCCAAGACCATTTAAATTATATCAATTAGGAATATTGATCAATTTCAGACTGAAACAATGTATGTTCAAAAGATCAAATGATGAACCAAAGTGAAGCCCCTGAACTAGATTCTATAGGATTGGTTGTAAATTAAAACAGGGCGGGCCGATGAGGGGGTAGGCATTTGTGTTTACCATACATTTTTTAAACCAAGTGTTCTTTCAAAGCTCTTCAAGTCTTTGGTTCGGCAGGATTTGTTTAAGCAATGATAATGGATATAAAGAGTAAAAAGGTATGGACCGAAATTCCTGGTTTCATGTCTCAGGATGTGACATTTGTAATTATCAGAGCTCCAGGCTGTTTCAAAAACAGTATCAAAATAGGAGAAAATACTCTGTCATACATTTTCAGACTGCTAGACTCAACCGTGGAAATCTTCACAGATGAGCAAAAAACGGTTGAAGAGGATATAAATGAGTGGAACAGTTTTAGCCCACAGCTCTATATACAATAATGGATGTGTCTATGCTGAGCTCTTTTCCAGGTCAAAACTGAGATTGTGAAAGGCAGACCAAGTTTTTGCGGTGGAAAAGCAGGTTGATGGAAAAATTCTAAAAGCAATCCGCATTGAAGCCGACGAGTTTAACAGGGATTCACATTACACTATTTTTGGTTGAGTTAAATTCAATCCTGAAAATGCTACAAAGATTCAAAATTCTTATAAATAAATATAAATAAACGTCCGACCTAAAATGCCCTTTACATCTGACTTTATATTTATACCTGTTGCGCCGGGCGTAAGCTCTCAATGAGCTACGCATAGTAGCTAGCAGGCACAGCCAGGGCGCAGGGTGCTGATTTATATAAATTATATATATATATATATATATATATTGTCTTTCTGACTCTCTGATTGAATTAAGATTTAGCTGTAATTTATTTGGAGAAAGACCTTTTGTTCAATCAAAGATATAGGGCACATTATTTACATTATGTCACGGTCCAAAATGAGGAGGCAGGCGTGTCTTCTCTGAACATATATTTTTATTGAAGAACACAAGGAAGAACTGACAGGAACATACACAAGAACAAACATGAGGAACTAAACAAACCATATAAAACATGACATCAAGAGCAAGACTAATCAAAGGAACACTAACATCTGAAAAGACTAAAGACAACTAATACAAAGAACAACCACATACCTGACAGGAAAAAAGAACCACACAGGACTCACAAACACTCAGAACTAAATACCATACTAACGAGGGAAGGAGGTGCAGGTGTGGACTAAACAACAGAACATGTGACGGGATCATGTGATAAAAGGAGCGGGAAACAAAATCAAAACAAAACATATAGGGGAGAAACCACCCTGTAGTGACACAGAACAGGCACAAAGACTATAGACATTGTGACACATTAGTAGCGAACTACATGGATTATGAATCAAATGCCTGGAAATAGCCAATGTGTTGTTTGTTAAAACGGTACTAACTACGTTAGAAACAAATCTTGATCAGTCACTTTCAGCTGTGCGATCCATCCCAATACGTAAAACGTTGTTTTCCATCACTACAGTATTGAACATTAATGCTTGTTAAGACTGACGCGTCACTGCCCTTCCTCATGCTAAATTGTGAATATATTTTCTGTTATCTTTCTCAAGTTAGGATGATGCTAGTTGTTTTGTCTAACTAAAGTTGGTTAAAGCAGCAAATTCCATGTATTTTTCATACCGTAGTGCACCACAGCACACACACATTCTTTGGCTTTGTAACTCAGAAGAATTAGTAAACAGGTTTAGCTATTTACATTTCTCTTGCAGGCACGTCGAATTTAGGGATCAATTTATTGTTAGTGGAATTTATAATTACATGAAAATAATATGTTTTTAAGCCAATGTAATGCAAGTATTTTAATGGTAGCTTCTCTTTTCTTTTACACTTTATGGCTTATGGAACAAAATGGTTGCCAGGGGGCAACATTGGAACGTTTAAAACTGCAAATATTCCTTTCTCAACCAGTAGAAAACGCTGGGAACACCTGATTATACATGGGGAAAAAAATACCTTCATTTACCATGAAACCAGCTCTATGTTAAACAGATGTAAGCTCAAGACTCATCTTTAGTTGTATTGATACAATGTTTTTGTATTCATTGTTGTAAACCTTTTACAACCTCTAAACCAAACACTATTATGCCTCAGATGTGTTACCATAAATAACTTTGAGCTTAATCACAGATCAGTGGTTGAGTTCTACAATTATATTCTATTAATGTATTTATGTCTTATGTTCAACTTGTGTGATTAAAAAGATTTCACAAATCATTAATAGTTTGACTTTTTAATGTTTTCACAGAAGTGTATACAACTGAAATACAATTTTTAAAAACATTTACAAATATTGCTCTTGTAACAGTCTGTACAAGGTAGATTGTGTTTGCATCATTTGAAGGGGGACCTGTTCTCCAGTCCCATTAACCAGCCTTCCCTTACAAAACAAAAGTATACTTCAAGTTCATTTTATTAAGTAAACTTAAGTAAAGTTCAATTGTATTTTCCAAGTATACTTTACATAGTAAGTATACTAATATCAATGCACTAGTGGTATACTTATAAGTGTACTACTTTAATACTTCTTGGGACTAAATTGGCCCACTTTTTAGTATATAAAAGTATACTATTATGTATACTTTAAGTGTAAAAATTATAAAGTTTGAGTACACAAATAGTTTATATTTAACTTTGATTTTATACTGCAACTATACTACTAGTGAACTTATAGATATACTTCTAGTTTACTAGTTATATACTTTAATTTAAGTATGAAAATGCAACTCAGACAGGGTCAGACGGGATTCGAACTTGCGACCTTGTGATTATGAGTCTGCCTCTCTATCCACTGAGCCATTTGCAGCATACAGTCTTATTTTTATTTTTTTTGGTTGAATAGTTTTTATACTGCAAGTATACATGTAAGCTTTTCTACAGTGTACTTAACATCAAGGCAAGGCAAGTTTATTTATATAGCACATTTCATACACAATGGCAATTCAAGGGGCTTTACATAAAAAGGAAAGCATAACAATTTAAAACAGATTAAAGATAAAAATTGAAGCAATTTAAAATAAAAAACAATTACAAAATAGTACAGTTTAAGAAATAAAAGAGACTGAATGAACCATAAAAAATATAGTGCAATCAGTTCGGACTTAGCACAGTGTTCATTCAGTAAATGCGTAGCTAAACAGATGTGTTTTGAGTCTGGATTTAAAAGTCACTAATGTCGGAGAACATCTGATCTCCTCTGGGAGCTGGTTCCAGCTGCGGCTAATAGTAGCTAAACGCAGATTCTCCGCGTTTTGAGTGAATCCTTGGTATCTCTAGCTGATGTCTTGATGATCTGAGTTGGGTTTATATTAAATTAGCATATCTGCAATGTATTTAGGTCCTAGGCCATTGAGTGATTTATATACCAGTAATAATACTTTAAAGTCTATTCTAAATGTGACTGGGAGCCAGTGACCTGAGGACTGGCGTGATATGCTCGTATTTCTTGGTTCTGCTTAGAATCCTGACCGCAGAATTCTGTATGAGCTGTAGCTGTCTTATGGTCTTTTTGGGAGGAGGCCATTACAATAATCCACCCTGCTGGTGATGAAAGCATGAACAAGTTTCTCTAAGTCTTGTCTGGAAAAAAGAATCTAATTCTTGAGTTATTTTTAAGATGATAATATGCTGATTTAGTTATTGCTTTAAAAAGTCTGACTCCAGAATCATACCAAGATTCCGGACTTGATCTTGTTTGACCCCTAGCATTAAGGTATGCGTTCACCTTGAAAAGTTCATCGTTGTTTCCAAATGCAATGACTTCAGTTTGTTTTGTTGTTGACTTTGTTTAACTGAAGAAAGTTTTGGAACATCCAATTGTTAATTTCATCAATGCATCGGGAATGGGGCTGTAGTCGTTAGGTGATTGGGCTATGTAGATCATACTTATAGTTTGGTTATATATTATTGTTGCACTTTAAAGTATACTACTAGGATTCTTTTTAGGTATTAGTGTTTATACTTGAAATACCTTTAAATGTACTTTAGATAGAGTTTACGTTAATTCGCATACACTGGACTAAACATATAAATACTCACAAGA
>JACXGM010002536.1:18207-34269 GCA_016801145.1 Umbra pygmaea
CAATTATTCTTAAACATTCTGTATGAAGAAAGAATACTTTTCTTATCTTGATCAAAAGACTTAAGTAAAAATATAGGGCAAATATACTTAGACTGTTCTGTATAGTTGTCAGTATAAGCCAAGTATACTTAAAAGTTCTGTATAAGGAAATAATACTTTTCTTTAATATAAAACCACATATATAATATATATATATATTTAAGAAAAGTATTATTTCCTTATACAGAAACTTTACGTATACTTGGCTTATACTGACAAGTATACAGAAAACTCTAAGTATATTTGGCCTATACTTGTACTTAAGTAAAGTTTTAAGTACAAGTATAGGCCAAATATACTTAGACTTTTCTGTATACTTGTCAGTATAAGCCAAGTATACTTAAGTATAATTTTGTTAAGTATATCTCTGATGAGTGTATAAAAAGTAGACTGAAAACATACTTAGTTTAAAATAAATATACTAATAGTACACTTGAATAAACTTCTTTTTCGTAAGGGTTGGCCCACTGTATTAGTGAGGATTGTCACATGGGGGCTGGCATTGCAGTAGTGTTCAAGAATAAGTTTGACCGAAAGGACGACTTACTGAAACAGACTGAGTGGTTTAATCTATTTTTTTACTTTGTATGCTTTGGTATTTTGGTAAACCAAGATCCCTTTTTGTTGTTTTTTCTGTTTACAGAGAAGGTGTCAGGGCAATGTGCTGTACTCAGAAGAGAAAAGTGATTTGTGTACTATTTGGTAAAACATTTGGATCTTTCTTAATCGCAATTATTAATCGTTTTGGTTTATTGTGACTTTCAATTTGTCATTCCTACAGAAAAGGTTCAGCCAAAAACCCACCTATGTGGGTCCCAGCCAAGTGGATTACAGTTCATGTCCTTGATTACTTCATGTTAAGTTATCTGAAAGCTACAAACAGTGTGTCGCTATACATGTTAGCTTGCAGTTATTAGGCGTAAGCTTTGTACCCAGGATTTAGTATCAGTGTCCACACCACTGTAAAGAGTGTGAGTATAAGTTAGGTCTGTTAGTACGTAAAAATGGGCGTTTGGGGGTTGGACAAGGAATGGCTTTACTGTACTTAAACCGCTCAGATCTATGTAGCCAACATTCAGACTTGTTTGAATTTGTGTACCCTGCAACAAACAACTTTGTGACTGAAACAATGCTGAAATCTGCCGGGAAACGTCAGTTGTGTCATCTCCGAAGAAATCAATGCAGAGCTTAACACGGACCCATAAACTACAGGATGACATGTTGACACATAAGTGGAAGCTGGACAATGGATGTACAAATGGATACATTTTTAACCCTTTGTAACAAATAGAACCAGGACAAGCTCTCCACAATATAAAAGTTAATTATTGTTACAATACTCAATATTTCAGTGGGCAGAATGGTACACAAAGCAGGTAATCCAGACAGGCAGGGTTCAATACACGGCAGTAGAATCAAACAGGCATAGATACAGAGAGGGGGCTGGCAGAGACGTCATCGTAAACAGGCAAGGCTTGGTACACTGGAGAAGCTATTTTCCAAGACAGAGGCACAGAGGGACAATCCAGAAACAGGTAAACAGGTAATTCAATATATAAGGTCAAACAAGGTATCCAGGAGAATCAAAGAAGGCTCAGTACGTTTCAATCTGACTACAAACAATACCTCACAATGAGGGAAATGTTTGGGAGGTATATATATTGGCAAGGGTGCACAGGTGTTAGTACTCAGGTGATTGTGACCGGGCTATGGGGATGCGTTGGTGTAGATTGGGATCCTGGGTGTTACCAGTTTGGGATGGTGTGTTCATGCGTGATGTGGAACCTGCCAACGGCACACCCTTTAAAATCATCTGTACTATTTTATACATTGGAAGCAGGTGAATCCTTTGCACAAGGTGTAACAGAAAATGTGGAGTTTACAGCTAATAAGTGGAATATTTGTCGTAATCTGTATTGTTTTTGTCCAGCACCAACCATAGCAAGCAGAATAGATGCAATGTTCAAAGTGATGAAAGGCCTGAAACGCTATGACTCTGTTAGGTTTAAACTATTACGGGATGATGATAATACGATAGAATGTGACTGCGGATGTGCAGTATTCAACTGACTGATCCAAGCAACAACAACCTCAAAACACCATCTACCTTGTACAGACTGTTAAAAGAGCAATATTTGTAAATGTTTTTAAATATTGTAATTTTGTTGTATACACTTCTGTGAAAACATAAAAAAGTGTTGTAGAACTATTAATGATTTGTGAAATCTTTTTAATCAAACAATTTGAACAAAGGACGTGAATACAATAATAGAACAGAATTGTAGAACTCAACCACTGATCTGTGATTAAGCTCAAAGTTTTTTAGGGTAACACATCTGAGACATAATAGGGTTATAATTAGAAGTTGTAAAAGGTTTACAACAATGAATACAAAAACATTGTATCAATACAACTAAAGATGATTCTTGAGCTTACATCTTTTTAACAATTGCACAAATGTGAAATAATTTTATGAACATCAACAGTGCTCTCTTGGTTGTAGTTAACAACTAAACATTGATTGTAGTTAACATCTTTAAGATGACCTTTCAAATTTTCCAATTGAAAAGTCTAGTTATTTTTTGGTCAAACATCCATGACTCTCTTATTTAACAGATACCATCTGCGTAGCTGCTTACAATGTTTGAATAGATAGTGTATTTCATATATAAAACAAACTACATTAATCCCTTCAAACACTGGAAAGGAAAATATTGGTATGAAATAATTGACTTTCGAACCCGAATCAGTATATCTCATTGCATTTAGAGTCTTTGTAGCATTTTCAGGATTGAATTTAACGCAACCAAAAATAGTGTAATGTGAATCCCTTTGAAACTTGTCGGCTTCAACGCGGATTGCTTTTAGAATTTTTCCATCAACCTGCTTTTCCACCGCAAAAACTTGGTCTGCCTTTCACAATCTCAGTTTTGACCTGGAAAATAGCTCAGCATAGACACATCCATTATTGTATATAGAGCTGTGGGCTAAAACTGTTCCACTCATTTATATCCTCTTCAACCGTTCTTTGCTGATCTGTGAAGATTTTCACGGTTGAGTCTTGTGGTCTGAAAATGTATGACAGAGTATTTTCTCCTATTTTGATACTGTTTTTGAAACAGCCTGGAGCTCTGATAATTACAAATGTCACATCCTGAGACATGAAACCAGGAATTTCGGTCCATACCTTTTTACTCTTCATATCCATTATCAGTGCTTAAACAAATCCTGCTGAACCAAAGCCTTTAAGGGCTTTGAAAGAATGCTTGGTTAAAAAAATGTATGGTAAACACAAATGCCTACCCTGTTTTAATTTACAACCAATCCTATAGAATCTAGTTCAGGGGCTCCACTTTGGTTCATCATTTGATCTTTTGAACATACATTGTTTCAGTCTGAAATTGATCAATATTCCTAATTGATATAATTTAAATGGTCTTGGGCTGAAAGTTATAAAGTTTAACTAGACACATTTTTGTTTTACGAGGTACAAACTTGAATCTCTAACTGATTCTCTTAGCCAGTCAGATTGACTGCCCAACTTAGAGCATTAGATGGTTAGGAACTCTTGAGTTGTTTAGGATTAGAACGTTCAACAAAAGTATATCAAAAGCAGACCTAGGTGTCTAAGGTTTAAACCTGTTGGTCACAAGACTTCAAATAATTTAAAAGAATCAAATTCAACTGCAAGTTTGGATTCTGTAACTCGTTAATCAAACCTAATTGATTCGCAATATGAAGGAGTAAGACTTGTCACACTACACCCTAAACAGGGACAAAGGTACCAGAAGTTGTTTTAGTTGGTCAAGCAACATTGTTTTAGTTTATCCATTGCTGTCACTATCTATTGTTGGAAACCTATAGAGACGCTGTATGCTAAACAGCTTTGTACCTTGAGATTTTTAAACTTTATTTTATGTTGTGAAAACATGGATGTCTATTTTGCATTAAAACTCTAAGTTAAGGAGTGGTCAGTTTAAATTATTTTGGGTTTTTCCAGTTCCTTTTAAGAGATATGGTCTACACTTTGTGGTGAGATATGTCACTGTACTACATACCTTTGTTGTATACAATGGCAAAGTCTCTGGGAGTAAGAATTCTAAAAAACATTGGTTTCCCTAGATTAATGGTTGTCTTATAAAAGTATTTAAAATATGTCAGATTCTGATCTGGCAAGTTAAAATTATAGCATTTCTCCAAATGATGTCTTAAAAAATATGTAACAGGTTTAAACAATTTACAATACTAGTTTGGATTTGCACTGATTTTTTAAAAATCAGAAGATGATGCACATCCAGAGCAACCTGTGACTGCCGACCGTGAAGCACTATGTAAAACAATCACATAGAGCCAGAAGGGTGCATTTACAAAATGCAAGACGTAGTTGATTTCGAGTCGCTTACATTTTCTTTTTTGGTTTGTGTTTACTTTTTAAATGTATTGTGAAGTCCAGGCAAAAAGTATTAAATAGGAATCGCAGAGAAAGACTGATCCTGCAATGCCGGCTGCACAGGCAATGCATGCAAAGACGTTCCGCTAATTATTACTTTCTGTAATAACTACCTATACCGTTTGTACTTTAAATATAGCACCAGTTGAAACCACACACCAAAACACTACTGTGACATCACGTCTACGTTTTCACCTAGACCAATCAGCGATTTTACCGAACTGGAACCAGGGATAAGACCACCCAACGGTGCTGCCGGCACAAGCTTCCAAACGAGGCTGCCAGCCTGCTAAAAAATTGCGAAAAGTTTGAGTTCCAGAATTCATAAGGGTAATGGAGACACATCTATAACCAGGCGGAACTGTGAATTTCACGGTTCTACATGGTAATCGAGACGAGGCAATAGAATCAAGAACAGAGGGTATAAGCTGGAAATTTATTTAAATAAATCGGTATACACTTGTCACAAGTAAGCTGTTGCTTGGCTATTTTTCTATATTTGTTTTGTAAAAGGACTTACTGCCATTTTTAAATCCTATGTGTTTACAAATTAAACTACCCAAACTGCCCATTTCACAAATTCAAAGGTAACATTGCAGAAAGAATTTGAATTCCTAAAACAGAAGCTTTTATATTTATAGCTTTTTTTTAAGAAAAACTGAATATTAATGATTTGAAACTTAAAAAATGTAAAGCTCACCTCAGAATTTGAAATGTAAAGAATTAAACCCAAACAACACACACAATGTAACAGGCTAATTGTTTTTTAAATAATGATTCATTTGAATGCCATGACAGAGACTCACACAAAATTGTGCTGTGGTTTACACATATAGACACATTTACACAAACTTATTCAGGTTGAACCTATGTTATTTGCCTATACAACACAATGTTTTATGAACATCATGTTCTACCTAAATCTGAAATGATGTCTGTTTAAGCAAATGGTTTTATGGTACCGTTGAACTAAAGCCCTGAACCCCCTGTGCTTTTGACAACACCTCGTAAAACACTGAACTTTAGGTTGTAGGGAACAATTTACACAAACATTGAATCAAGCTCTGTAACAACAAAATTTGTTTTAACCATTCTTTTTTCTAAATGGGTGCAACAGCATTATAAACCTGGAAAATCACCACCTATTCTCCCTGAATGAGGTAAGTTGAACAGTTTACTTGGAGTAAGTTGATAATATGTCTTGACTTAGAACAAAACTGATAGGAAGCAAATATTTCTCACAAATATGGACACACAGACAGATTCTCACACATACGCACAAACATCGCCACACAGATGCTCACACACAGACAAACATTTGCTTTTGCAAACACATAACCACAGAAAAACAGATACACACCTGATTTGAGAATGGACCATTTGACATGATCTGCTTAAACAAATTGTAACATGAAGCAAGATTTGTCACAATCTCATTCAGGCCCTCTGTGAAAAAATGTTAACATTGAATCAGGGAAGAGGCTTCATGTAAATGTTATAACCTGCCCCCCAAATAGGTTTAGGTGAAGTTGAGTCTGTGGGGAAACCTTTGAGGGGTGGAGGCGGGGGGGCTTCTAGACACCTCTACAGACCCATCGCCTTGTGAATTAGAGAGAGAAATCTAACCTTTAGAGGAAAAGGTTTGGACATTTGGGGTTTTTAGAATTTATTTGTGTTGATAAATAATCACATTTCTTAAAATCTATGGTTAAATACATAGGTTCTGGATAATGTGGTCTGAGAGAAATTAGGAAAAATGTTTGACATAGACACATAGGTTGGGGCCTGAGAAACTGAAAGACCATGCTTAGCTTTGTAACCATTTGACTACTTATAGCATTTTAGAAATCTATTACAGACAGTTTGGAGCTTAGGAAACACTGTTTCAGAGTATCATTTTTATTAGTGAAATCTTTTTAATCTACCAGAAATGGAGGGCCTTGTCTCCCAAACACACACACACGCACACACAGACATACTCACACACAGATTCTGAACCCCCTACACAAACACACAAGGAGGTTGGGCCTTAGAGGGGCAGAACTTTACAGTATTTTCTTTTAAACGGGCCTATAGGAGTCCTCGGACCCACTCATCAAAGTTTTGACAGCTCAGTTTAGGGAGGGCTATAGCCTAGACCCATGTAGGAACTCCTTTTAAGGTCAGGAGCCTACATTGACCAATAGGAACGCGCGAGGTGGGGGTTCAGGGGAGGGGGTGGATCAGGGGAGGGTTCTGGTGGGGGTCAGAGGAGGGGGAGGGGGTATGCCAGCAGTTTTGGTGGCTATGAAGTCCCTTTCTGGTATATTACATTTCCATATGATGATGCAAACTATGATTATAAGACAATTTTATGAGATTGCTGGGTTTCCAAATGTGATTGGTGCGATTGATTGTACTGCCTCTGTAGCCACCATCCATGAATGATTACTTATTTATCAATCGCAAAAACTTTAATTCAATCAACGTTCAGATCATATGTGATGCCAGGAGGTTTGTTCTGAACATGGTAGCCCAGTGGCCGGGTGGAACGCGCAACTCTTATTGTTTAAAACTGCAGCGATGGAACAAGGCTACAGGAGGGCGCACTGCATGTCTGGAGTCATCTCCTCAGTGAGTTACGCCCTCATGCAATTATTACAATAGTTCTACATAGTTATTTGGGGAAACAGTTGGATGTGATTCCTCTAGGTGGTAAAGGTTATGCCCTGACTGAGTACCTTATAACACCGCTCGCAAATCCCCAAACAAGTAGGAGCGCAGGTTCAACAATGCACACACACGCACACAAACCACAGTGGAGTGATGTATAGGTTTGCTCAAGGGCAGGTGGCTCTGTCTTGGGTAAGCGGTGTGGGGGGGCCTGCAACATAATTATGGCATGTGGGGTTCTCCACAATACTATTGCGCTGGCCACAACAGCCAACATTGGGGGCTCTATGAAGGAGACATGATCTTATTCTGTACTTCTAATATAGTAAGTGCTATCTTGGTTAAGAAAGCTACTTAAAAAATACAACGTGGAATGTTCAGTGAAAATAATTCATTTATTTTAAATGCACTTCAGGTTCTCGTTAATAGTTTTCAATGACTGTAGCAGTAACCTCAACACCGCATTTTACTTAAACAATCAATGCCTGATTTTAAGCTTAAAAAATTAAACCAAGCGGTTGGCCTGCACCTGAGAAAGAAAGAATGGCTACAGGACAACTCTGTGAATGTTCTTGTGTGGCCCAGACAGAGCCCAGACTTGAACACGATTGAACATCTCTGGAGATATCTGAAAATGGCTGTGCACCGACGCTCCTTATCCAACCTGATGGAGCTTGAGAGGTCCTGCAACGAAGAATGGGAGAAACTGCCCAAAAATAGGTGTGCCAAGCTTGCAGCATCATACTCAATAAGACTTGAGGCTGTAATTTCTGCCAAAGGTGCTTCAAGAAATAATTAAGCAGAGACTGTGAATACTTGACATGTCCTTTTTTCGTTTTTTATTTTTAATTAATTTGCTAAGATTTCAAACACACTTCTTTCACATTGTCATTATGGGGTATTGTTTTTAGAAATTTGAGGGAAATAATGAATTTCAACCATTTCGCAATAAGGGTGTAACATAACAAAATGTGGAAAAAGTCAAGTGCTGTGAATACTTTCCGGATGCCCTGTACTTATATTTCTTTGACTTGACTCTTGTCTATATGATATATTACAATATGTTAGGTTCCACTATTATGCTAGAAATGCATGCAAGTTACATGAAAGTGAAGGGATAAATTAATATAAGAATAATTCCACTGTTGAGGTCTGTGATATTGCTCAAGAAAGACTAAATAATGATAAATTCTCAGAGACAAATAACAGTTTAGTTTCACACATACTGTATTATTTCACACATACTGTAGGCATCTGTTTGAGGGAAAAATGTCTGACTCATAACAGACCAGGTTCTGGTCAGGTTCTTATACACCCCGGAGCACTGTACTTAAATGTGTATAGGTACATAACTCATGATCATATACACTGAACAAAAATATAAATGCAACACTGTTTTTTTTGCCCCCATTTATCATGAGCTGAACTCAAAGATCTACGACTATTTCTATGTACACAAAAGGCCTATTACTCTCAAATCTTGTTCGCAAATATGTGAGCTTTAATCCTTTGCTGAGATAATCCATTCACCTCACAGGAGTGGCATATTTTTCTTCCATTTTATTTGACTTTTATTGATGTAAAGCACTTTGAGCTGCATTCCTTGCATGAAATGTGCTATATAAATAAAGGTTTATTATTATTATTATTATATCCAAATGCTGATTAGACAGCATGATTATTGCACAGATGTGCCTTAGTAGCCACAATAAAAGGCCACTCTAAAATGTGCGATTTCATCACACAGCACAATGCCATAGATGTCGCAAGTTTTGAGGGAGCGAAATTGACAACTCCCACATAGTGATTTATAGCCACAACAGGTGGATTCAGCACCACGGCCAGCTCCGCAGCCTAAGGAATCACAAACATTTCAGGTTCATGCTGTATAACATTCGCTGAGCACAACCTTACTTCACCCAGGAAGCAGCCCAGATAGTCATCCAGGCACTTGTCATCTCACGTCTGGATTACTGCAACTTACTTCTGGTAGGACTCCTGGGGTGTGCCACCAAACCACTTCAACTCATTCAGAATGCAGCGGCCCGCCTGGTTATCAACCTTCTCAAGTTCTCCCACATCACCCCACTTCTACACACACTCCACTGGCTTCCAGTTGAAGCTCGAATCCGTTACAAGGCGATGGTGCTTGTCTATGGAGCAAAAAGAGGAGCTCCTCCCCTTTATCTTCAGGTGATGCTCAAATCATACACCCTTACATGGACTCTCTGTTCTGCAACCTCTCAGCTCATGATCGTCCCATGCCTTCGGGAGGGCAACTCCAAATCCAAGCAGTCAAAACTCTTTTCCATCCTGGTTCCTCAATGGTGGAACCAGCATCTTCCACTGGAGGCTGAACAGCAGATTCTCTACCCGTCTTCAGGAAACGTCTGAAAACCTTCCTCTTCAATGACTACTTAAATTAGTTGTATTCCATTTCTGTAATCTTGAAATGTTTTTGTTATCTGTATGAGCCTTCTCTAGCACTGTTTTTGACTATTCACAGTTTTATATGTTGAATGCTCTTACTACTAAGTTGTGGTTGTTTCACCTGGTTTCTCCTAATGTATGCACTCACTGTAAGTCGCTCTGGATAAGAGCATCTGCTAAATGATTAAAATGTAAATCTTGTGATGTTTTTTGTTGTTGTGATTTTTCCCCATTTTCTCTCCCCTCCCAATTGGTGTTGTCCCATTTCCCTCTAAACCTTCTTTTTCAGCAGCTCCGCAACTCCTTGGACAGATGCGGGATGGTGACGTTCATCTAACCACATGTCGCCGATCCGCCAATTCTTTTAACACTGCTCATCCAACACGGAAGCATTTAGCCAGCTCATGCACAAGATGATATGCTTCTGTGATTGAATGTACAGCTGCCTGATCTGCACACAAGTCGCTGGAGAGCGATGTGGCAAGGTAGATAATCTAACTTATCTATCCCAGATCCCGGGCAGCGCTATGCCAATTTGCACTTCCTCATGCTGGAGTTTACGGGCAAAGTTGATAAACCCACAGTCAGGCTCGAATCACAGATTATCATGACAGATACTGTCCTACAATGCAGCGACTTAGCCCACTTTGCCACCCGGACCCGATAGATACATACTTTACATTAATAATAAGATGTTTACATTATTCTTGTCAGTACTGGTACCATGCCCCTGATTGTTCTACTATAAACTTATTCATGTATAAAATATTTTCTCTACACCACATGCTATTCATGTTTTCAGTTTATAATTTATTTCTCATCTGTAATTCCTTTAGACATTCAACTGGATACATTAGTCTTTTTTAGGGACAAAGACAAGTCCATTATTCAAGGTAAGTCCCCTCCACCGCCTGGCCCCAGAGGCCCAAAGGAGTGCACACACACTCAAGAGGCTCCGTGGGTCCCAAGGGATAGAACCGAGAAGAACAGCACACAAAATAATAAATAGAGTTAATCCTATAGAGGGAAATCATCTGAAATGGGGCTGAGGCAGCCGTACATAATTAGGGCAAATCAAGTATGAATGTTAATAACAAAAAAGCAACAAAAAAACATAGCATCACTGGGATGATTTAACACACATTATTAAGGGGTTAGATTTGGAGAACAGTCAACAGATAATCATTATTGAAATTGTTTTTGTCCAGCAGGGACAATAGTCTTTGTTGTGTAGTAGTAACAAAATATTTTACCTTGTGAAGTTTGAGCAAGTTAATTTATCCCAGTATGCATCACTTCACATCTTTCCCAAATTATCATGACCTTTTGTGCAGCGACACTTTGTGGTAAACTATAAGATGTTAACAGGTTTCCTGTTTTGGACTTGAAGGCAGAAACTGAAAATGAATGGAATGTTGTTCTCCTAGCAAGGTGTGTCCTCAAAACTACATTATACTCTGGTCTGGAAGACATTATATCCTCATTCCACGACCCCAGTTGTATTAGTAAATCCTAAAAACATGTTTACACAAAATATACACATGCACACTATGAGGTTGGATATCAGCATGATATCTGGGATTGTTTTGGTTTCCCTTATTCCAGTTGTCTGTTATAATACTTTGTGCAAAGATCTTTGTTGTGATTTTGTCATAATTACTAAGTTTTTAACTCTTTTTAATGATATAGGGATTTGTACCTTTGTCTGTTCTTTTGCTGGAACAAAGTACTCTGTGTACTTTCTACCATGTGTCTTGGCACTTCGGTTCCAGGCCAATATCAGCTAGCAGTTAGTCAGTAATTATTTCATGCATATCTATTTCTATTTGAAATGCAATGAAGACCAAAAACCTCTTGCAAAAGTCACAGGAGATGTTATGTTGTAGATGGGGTATTCATACTGTAAAGTTGATTAAGGAATTTAACATTTTAGGTTGATTTTCTGTTCTTGAATGTAACAGTTTATGGTTGGTGAGTATTGTTGTTATGTTTAAAGCTTCAGTTTTACATTACTCAGGATATCCAATGAACTAATGTTTTGTGAATGTTTAGGTAATGGCTGCATTCTCTTTTAACACACTTCCATTAAGAAATGCAGTACGCCTACACTGTAAAAAACGATCTGATGAAAAGTACCTATTCACGTAATAGTAACTGTTTTCTATACTCGACCTCCACATAATGAGTTATGAAATGTCTACTTCATTCCTGAGTTATTACTATTCCAACTCAATAATAAATTAACCTTGTGTGTTGAAACAGCACAATTCTTAACGTTGGGTTTACTCACATTTTTAAGGCACCAATTTAACTAAATATTTTTGTACAGTGTATGTAATAATGTATTGTAATGTAAATCATGGCTTTTAGGTCTTTTAGTTACTGTATAAGGAGCAGATGCACTCAGTGAATTAGACAGCAAAATGTAACCCTGCTGGTGGACGTCAGTTCCAGCGCTCCATGTCTCCAGTCTTCTGAGATCACCGTCCCCATTACACACCTGTCCTGTATTGTGCTAATTACCCTTGTGTATATAATCACCCCTATCCTATTGTGTGTTGTGCTTTGTTGTTCTATCTACTGTGTGGAGTGACCTTATGCCAGGCGTTTTGTCTGAACATATATATTTATATGAAATAGTTACTTTCCTATTTCCCAGGTGGTTGTCTGTTCAGTCCTAAGTTTATATTGAGCTGTTAGTTTAAGTTAGGCCTGCGTGCCATCTTGTGATCTACATTGGAGCGGTGCGTTAATAATCTCGGGACTTCTCTGAATGGAAGAATGTTTTAGAGACAATTTCTGTCACAGAGCAGGACGTAAGGCTGGTGATAGAACCTCAGGAGTTCAGATTGCTTTTTAAAGATGTATTTACTAAGAAGGCCACTGGGCCAGATGGAATAATAATAATAATTAGTCCAACTTATATAGCGCTTTTCAAGAACCCAAAGCGCTTTACACATTGAGGGGGAAAGCCCACCTCATCCACCACCAATGTGTAGCACCCACTTGGGTGATGCACGGTAGCCCTTTTGCGCCAGAACGCTGACCGCACTTCAGCTATCAGGTGGAGAGGTGAGTAGTTATATATGACAATGAGGAAGGAGGGGAATTATTATGTGGCCGTGATTGAGGTGAGGCCTGGTTGGGAATTTGGCCATGACACAGGGTTAACACCCCTACTCTTACGATAAGTGCCATGGGATTTTTAATGACCACAGAGAGTCAGGACACCTGCTTTTAATGTCCCATCCGAAAGACGGCACCCTATGCAGGGCAGATGTCCGCATCACTGCCCTTGGGCATTGGGATTGATCTTTAGACCAGAGGGAAGAGTGCCCCCTATTGGCCCTCCAACACCACTTCCAACAGCCCTGGTCTCCCATCAAGGGACTAACCAGGCCTGACCCTGCTTAGCTTTTAGAAGCAAACCAGCAGATCAATACGGGGCGCTATGCTGCTGGCTAAGGAATATCTGCATTCCTGCTTAAGACATGTGCAGAAGAGTTAACACTTGCATGGTACCCAATTTTTCAACAATTTGTAGACTCACACGCTATACCCACCCTGTGGAAGAAATCAGTAATTACACCGGTACCGAAAAACCTTGTCCAAAGAGGATTTCAGGGCTGTGGCACTGACATCTATTGTCATGAAATGTCTTCAGAGGATAATGGTGTCATTTCTTAAGCAAGATGTTGGTGTGGTTTTACACCTTCAGAGCTGTGTCAGCTCTCCAGTTCTCTTTACACTGTATACTAATGACTGCAATAGACTTCATACTGATAGTTATATTATTAAATATGCAGATGATACATCAACCCTCTGCCTCATGCACAAAGATAGAAGCCCAGCAGCATATAATATGGAAATTGAGGAATTTATCCAGTTGTGCGACGACAACTATCTTGTGTTTAATGTGTCCAAGACTGAGGAGATGGTGTTTGACCCAAAGGTCATAGGCGACCTCAGGCCTGTAGTGATTAACAATTTACCTTTTACTCAGGTTAGCTCTTACAAGTACTTGGGTGTACTTATTGATAATGCATTCAGCTGGAAGGACCATGTGAATATTCTCTGTTCCAGACTTAAAGAGAGGATGCATTTTCTATGAAGACTCAAGAGTGTATGGAGTTGAACAGAATTTTATGTTGTTGTTCTATCATGCAGTACTAGATAGTATTTTAAAATAGGGTATCACAGCCTGGTTTGGTAACCTAATCTGACAGTACAGTCCAAATCACAGATTGCCCGTCAGGTACAGACAGCTATGAAGATTATGGGGGTCAAAATCATCTGCCCCCCAGACAATTTACAGTCATATACAAAAGTTTAGGCACCCCTGACAATTTCCATGATTTTCATTTATAAATTATTGGGTGTTTGGATCAGCAAATATATTTTGATCTATCAAATAACTGAAGAACACACTAATATTTCAATAGTGAAATTACGTTTATTGCATGAACAGAAAATGTACAATATTCATCTAAATGAAATTAGACAGGTGCATACATTTGGGCAACCCAAGAGAAATATCACATCAATATTTAGTTGAGCCTCCTTTAGCAGAAATAAACATTCTCACCATCCTTCACCTTTGCCTCTTGGATATTTTGCTTGGCCTGCCACTTCTGGCCTTAACAAGAACTGTGCCTGTGGTCATGGGCGTCAGTTTGATTTGAAATGTGGTGGGGACAAAGACGTTGTCGGAAGTGCATTTTCAGAAGTACTGGGTACAATTTCGTGGGGGGGGGTCGCTAGCGTAGCGGTAGTGTAGTCCTGGCGTTATGGGTGGGCTTTTAGGGCAGTAGCGTAGCAAGAAAAAAATATTTGGGTGTGCATCTAAAAAACTTGGTGTGCCACATCGATTTTTCTCTCTATAACAGAGGCCTATACTACAAAGCTATGTTCAACATGCCCTAGATTTCCTTTCATTACCTGGCTTCACTAAACCTAACAATTGCGATCTAGATACGAGATGTCACGACCGTGGTTATCAATTCATTAAATCAACCCAGGATTTCCCAATCTAGTGACAAGCGCGTTAACATAAACGGGGCGGTGTGTGCATCATAGGACCAATTGCAGAAACGGACAAGTCTATGAGAGCCGCATATTTCGCTCAACTGTAGTAAATTATAATTTTTGATAAATTTGAAGAGCATAAAAAATATAATCCAGGCATAAAGCAAGAAGGAAAGCTGGGGAAAAAATGCCACCCGTGTATCTATAAGTGCCTCAGTCTCTTCGATATCACTGACTATAAATACAATTGTGTATTCCATTAAACAAGTGTTGCTTCATGCCAGGCCCGGCGGGAGAAATAACTCTGCAAGGGGGCACCCAAAATTACTAAGGGGGCACACATATTTCAGCTCGGTAATAACACAATGAATAATGTTGATAGTATGTAGTGGAGTGGACAGTAATCATTTGTAGCTTGTAAATACGCAATGCATTCAATTGCAGCCAGACACACGACTGTCTTGCCATAATAAAACATGTTAGACTGCTTTACAACTTTGACGATTAATACCAGTAAAAAAAAATACATTTTGAAAACGCTGCTACTGCTCCAGCAGCTAGCTACATCTTCTGCGAAGAAAAGTTCCTAATTTCCATATAGCTCACATCACTACCTAATATTGCTCAAAATCTACCCACCTTCATCAATGTATTGCAAAAAGCAGTTATTCTACTATAACAACATCAACAATAAATTAGACATTATAAATGAAAAATGTCATCACCTCAATCCCGCAACAGATCAAAAGCAATTAAGAAAATAACGTATTGCCAAGCAAATTACACAATAATTCAAAACTGACAATGCTGATATTTCTTACTGGATTCAGAAAAGTTTGTTAGGCACACGCACCTGCAAGGCTGTATAGGCGGCAAAACAGTTTTACTTTGCTGCAGCTAGGCTGAGTGGCATCGGAAGTCGAATGTCTCGGTGTTACCGGCAATGTTGGCAAGGCAGCCTCTGTGGCTGGCGTTTCCATTTCCGCGCCACTTTGAGTTGAGGATGTGCAAAACCACTTTCTAACAACCATAATTGAGCTGTCAAACTTCTTTCCGGTGGAAACAATCTACTACTAGGCTACATTTGAACGTAATCATCCATTTCAAATTGAGCCGCCTTTCCACTGTGTGAAGGCCAATCAACGTATGATTTTTACCAATGTGAGACTGGTTTTGATTCCTGTGCAGCTGCACAGCGTAATAATCAATGCAACAAATCGCAGCTAGGCCTGACTGTGGAGGGATTTGTAGGACACATACTGGAATCAAAACTAAGGGGGCACAATATTCTAACTGAGGGGGCATTGCCCCCTTTTGCCCCCTCGTGCCGCCGGGCCTGCTTCATGCTGATGGTGTATAACAATCAGGGACGGACTTGCCATCGGGAGGATCGGGAGTTTTCCCGAACGGCCGGTCCATTCCGGGCCGAACAGGCCGTCATATCTTACTTTGACGGCCGGTCGGAC
>JACXGM010002536.1:34369-46470 GCA_016801145.1 Umbra pygmaea
CCCCCCCCCCCCACCGGCCGCTCCATCCAAAGTCCCGGGCCGAATGTTTGTCGCAGTCCATCCCTGATAACAATTGTATTTATTGTATTCGTTCATTTGCAACCCTGACAGTGTTAAACAGTCATGGAAGCAAATAAAAAATGTACAGGGTGTGTAAATTAATCGTTACAATACTTGGTTGTTTAACAAGTTCTGTAGGAAATAGGAATAGTAAATGTATGTTCTCGATATATGGTCTCTACAAAGAAAGGGGATACATTGATGTTGATCTATGTCACGCTCAGCCAGTGTGGCTGGCGTGCCATGGACTTGAATAACGGACACTTTGTTAATTGTATGTATTTTCCACTGTTTAGGGTATATATGTATATATTAAGTTACTCTGTTACATTCTATTCAATGCATGCATGGTGGTTAGTTTATTCATTATGTTTTATGTTTCCTTAGTTCATTTGACAGCTCCTCCAGTCAAGCAGCTCCTCCAGTCAAGTAGGTTGAGCTGCTGTAATTAGACCTGTGAAGTAATGATTTAATTCAGCTGTGTTTCTATGGTGTTTGTTCCCTAGTATAAAGAGGACTGCTTGATTGGAGAGAGCTGTCGGTCATTGCAATACTGTGTGTGAGTTATGTGTACGGGAGGCTGACGCGATAAGAAGCTCTCCGGAATATGTGCATTTGTCGATTGTGAGAAGAGTGCTTTTAAGGTTAGGAAGTATATGCGTACGCTCTGTGCCTAGTATTTAGCTAAGTGTCCGTGCCACTAAAGAGCATGTAAGCTAACAGGTATATCCGTTGTGCTACTCGCTTTATTTTAGACACCTGCAAGACGACATATATGTGTATCTGTTCCGGATTTCTATTAAATCACCATTTCCCACAACTACCCATCTGCCTGTTTGATCTCCGTCTCTACACCACCTAGCCACACCGTGACAATCTAGATGTTGTTTTTTAACAAAAAAATAAGAATGTATTTAAAATGAACAAATATTATAATTAGACCATAATAGACTAGTTTAAAAAAAACTTTGCCAAGGCTATAACAAAAAGTGCATTATGCATCTGATTTCTGGGTGTGCCAGCTGCCTCTTTGGGTGGCACAAGCACACCCTGGCACACCCGTACCTACGCCACTGCTTTAGAGTCAGCTGTGCTCACCCTGGACGGACGAGTCTTTTTTTTAACTGACGAGCCTGTCACTAATCCCACATGTTTTGTACCACATTTTTTATGCATAGGCTACCATAATAAAAATATATATAATTTTGAATATACCTACATCATGAATATAAATAAAAGGGTGTTTGTTCTTTATTTTATTAAAATAATTATAAATTAATTTGATTGGTTTGTCTCCGCCAGGGCTGCGCTTTGTCACCAATCCTGTTTGTAGTATTTATGGACAGGATATCGAGGCGTAGTCGGGGTGGGGATGGGTTGCAGTTCGGTGGGCTGAGGATATCATCACTGCTTTTTGCAGATGATGTGGTCCTGATGGCATCATCGGCCTGTGACCTTCAGCACTCACTGGATCGGTTCGCAGCCTCGTGTGAAGCGGCTGGGATGAGGATCAGCACCTCTAAATCTCAGGCCATGGTTCTCAGCAGGAAACCGATGGAGTGCCTACTCCAGGTAGGGAATGAGTCCTTACCGCAAGTGAAGGAGTTCAAATACCTTGGGGTCTTGTTCACGAGTGAGGGAACAATGGAACGGGAGATTGGTCGGAGAATCGGCGCAGCGGGGCGGTATTACACTCGTTGTATCGCACCGTTGTGACGAAAAGAGAGCTGAGCCAGAAGGCAAAGCTCTCAATCTACCGGGCAGTTTGGGAGGAGGCCTCGGGGAAGACCCAGGACTAGGTGGCGAGATTATATCTCCAACCTGGCCTGGGAACGCCTCAGGATCCCCCAGTCGGAGCTGGTTAATGTTGCTCGGGAAAAGGACGTTTGGGGTCCCCTGCTGGAGCTGCTGCCCCCGCGACCCAATCTCGGATAAGCGGATGAAGATGGATGGATGGTTTGTCAAAACTTATGCGGTTAAAACGGAAATTGACATGCAGCCTGCATGTCAGGCAGCTAACGTGTAAATTTTATAGTACAGTATTTAGTAGGCTATATCTAATTGGCATTATGTAGGATACTGTCAAAGTTTATTATTTTGTGTTGTTATGTTGTGTTGTGAGGTGACGAGACTAAGAGTTTTAACCTATAGGCCCATGATAGGCCGCTGCACTGTCCATTTTCCTAAAATGTTGCTCCTGCAGTGGAGAAACAGCTGTTTATTTTTTCTTGTTAATGTAGATTGTAAAATCATCTTTCTGTACATTGTATAAAAAAATAAAGAAAGAAATAAAAAGTAGCCAGACATTCCAAGTCTCCCAGATGTCCTGAAATTCTCCTGCATTGTAATCGCGGCTTTCTAACGCCCGCAAATTATACAATATCCTAGACATTGATTTTCTTCATCAAACAAAAAATCGATGTCCGGGATATTCTATATCATATAAGAGCCTCTTAAAATACGGGAGACTCCCGGGACAGTAAAAAGTACCGTTAATCTGCTGCCATTAGCCTACTTTTTCCATTATTTTACGGACATATCTATCAAGACAATAACGGAAAAATACTTTGTGAACACAGTAAATAGCCTATCCGTTAACACAAAGATCTGATATTACTTTAACTGACATCTGCTGTGTTCACAAAGTATTTTTCGTTAATGTCTTGATAGACATGTCCGTAAAATAATGGAAAAAGTACTGGCACCAAATTAACTGTAAGCTACATTTTAATGTTTTATTTTAAGGATTTGTCTTACAGTGTAATATCATAATATTCCATAGCACAATTATTGTTCTGTAGCTAGTTAAGTGATAGTACTTGCACCTTTGCTTTATCTTGGCCAGGTCGCCGTTTTAAATGAGAATTTGTTCTCAACGTGCCCACCTGGTTAAATAAAGGTTAAATAAAAATAAATAAATAAATAGGGCATCAGATCTCACACAGCCAAGTGACTGTTAAACTAAAATGATCTTTGCCGACCCAGGGCCTATCAACAGCGGTGTACAAGATCCTGGGCCCTATGCATAGGCAGTCCTGATGGGCCCCCATGTTATATATATAAAATATATTCCAAACTTTTCGAGGGCCCTCTCTCCCCTTGGGCCCTGGTAATTAATACTGGTTTCCCCCCAGTCCAACGCCCCTGCCTATCAAGTAAACAATCTAATAAATCAGCAGAAATCCCCATCCCTACAAATGTATAGAAAATAAAAACGTGCCCGTCCAGTGAAAATAAATCCACACCCGCTGAGCTCGGTCTGACGCCGGCTCTGTTTTTCATTGACAGAGGCTGCTGTGGCCCGCCATTAACTACTACCTCGCGGCCGCAGAACACCCGACTCTCCCGATTGCCACCCTGCACCGGGTCTATTTCTCTAAAAATGTGATGGGGACAGAATGACTCATGACGAAAATGGTCTTCCATTTCCTCACTATCTTCCTCACAGTGGACACTGACAGCTTAAATCTCTGCAATAGCTTTTTGTAGTCTTCCTCTAAACCATAATATTCAACAATCTATGTTTTCAGGTCATTTGAGAGTGATTTGAGGTCCCCATTTTGCCAATCTTCACAGGAGCGTCAAAGAGAACAACAACTTGCAACTGACCACCTTAAATACCTTTTTCTCATGATTGGATGCACCTGTCTATGAAGTTCAAGGCTTAATGTGCTCACCAAACCAATTGTGCGTTCCAAATATTCAGTGCTAGGTAGTTCAAATATTCAGGTATTCAAATCAACAAAATGACAATGCCTAAAAATTAATGCACCTGTCTAATTTTGTTTTGATGCATATTGCACATTTTCTGTTAATCCAATTAACCTAATTTCACTACCAAAATATTACTGTGTCCTTCATTTATTTGATAGATCAAAATAGAATTGCTGATCCAAACACCCAATTATTTATAAATGAAAATCATGGAGATTGTCAGGGGTGCCTAAACTTTTGCATACAACTGTATGAGCAGTTAGTTATCAGATAGGCACAAAAAATTGTTTTTGATCCAACCCACATACTTCACCCAGAATTTTAGTTTTTACCCTCTGGTAGAAGATTCAGGGTTCCTAAATTTAGGCTAAATCGATATAAACACTCATTTGTGCCTGTGTCCGTTACACTTATCAACACTAACATGTAGGCTGGCTGGGTTGTGCATAATGTCACTGTGCAATAAGTAGGTTATTGGGTTATGCAATATCTTAGTTATGCCCAAAACATGGGCTGTTGGGATGTTCACTATGTCATTATGTACTGCATATAGAAATGTGTCATTTTTGCAATATATAGGCTATCTGGGTTGTACATAATGTGATTTGTGCCATCCGTAGGCTATTAGGGTTGTGCAATATGTTAGTTATGCAATCCGTAGGCTATTGGGGTTGGGCAACATGTTAGTTGTGCAATATGTAGGCTATTGGGGTCGTGCATTATGTCAGTGCATTGAGTCATTTGTGCAATACGTAGGCTATTGGGGTTGAGCAATACGTTAGTCATGCAATATCTCATTGGGTAAGGGCTGTGCTACATTTATTGTCTAGAATGCAGCTGACAGGGTTGTTCAATTAAAAATGCCAATGTAAGGAGTAGTTAATGTGCTTACTATATACAGTAGGTACCTGTTTATTGTATATAGAAGCAGGTTTTGCGTTGCATGTGAGTATGTGTTGAGAGATGTGTATATTTCTGTATTTTGTGTTACCGGTTTGTAAAACTGCAGACTGGACAGAGTCCAAAAAAAAAATCCCTTTGGGGACAATAATTGTATAACTTATCTTAAATCCTTACACCGCATTTCGATCATCCTGCGTTTGACCCTTTATCTATATACTGTTAGAGTTTATATGCTTTATAACATCTCAGCTCTCGTTCCCTGCTACCCAGAAATGCTTGCTGTTTCCTCTTTTCTAATTCACAAAAATAGGCTGTCAAAATAAAGTTCCCCATAATAATATATATCCAGAATAATCAGACACAATGTGCACTCAGTGAACTTGACCTACAGGAAGTGGCATGTTAGAGGTAGGAAGGCATCCCATTGTGCAGCTAACAGATTAAAACCTGTAGCTGAGTTAACTGTAGCGTGGCACTAGAAACTACCTCAGAAATTCAGCTTGGCAGTGGGGTATGCTGCTAAATATTACATGCAGGACCTGTCTCTCTACTCTTAATGACCAGAACTGTCTCCCTATCCTTAGTGACCAGGACCTGTCTCTCTACTCTTAATGACCAGAACCTGTCTCCCTATCCTTAGTGACCAGGACCTTTCTCCCTGCCCTTAATGACCAGGACCTGTCTCTCTACTCTTACTGACCAGGACCTGTCTCTCTGTCCTTACTGAACAGGACCTGTCTCTCTGTCCTTACTGAACAGGACCTGTCTCTCTGTCCTTATTGACCAGGACCTGTCTCTCTACTCTTACTGACCAGGACCTGTCTCTCTGTCCTTACTGAACAGGACCTGTCTTTCTGTCCTTACTGAACAGGACCTGTCTCTTTGCCCTTATTGACCAGGACCTGTTTCTCTGCCCGTAGTGACCAGGACCTGTCTCTCTGCCCATAGTGACCAGGACCTGTCTCTCTGCCCTTAATGACCAGGACCTGTCTCTCTGTCCTAAATGACCAGGACCTATCTCTCTGCCCGTAGTGACCAGGACCTGTCTCTCTGCCCGTAGTGACCAGGACATATCTCTCTGCCCGTAGTGACCAGGACCTGTATCTCTGCCCTTAATGACCAGGACCTGTCTCTCTGTCCTTAATGACCAGGACCTGTCTCTCTGCCCTTAATGACCAGGACCTGTCTCTCTGTCCTTAATGACCAGGATCTGTCTCTCTGCCCTTAGTGGCCAGGAACGGTTTCTCTCTCCTTAATGACCAGGTCTAAGATTGGTGTCTATGCGTGAACTGTCATCACCCATTGATGTGACAATGAAAATAATGCTAAGTCTGTCAGTACATAGCAAAACTAATATGGTTGTACTGTACAATTTTTCTGCATTCAAGGAATTGTGGTAATTTTCGGAAGCATTAATGTGACACTGTACCAATGTTTCTGCATTCTGAGTAGTTCATTAACATATTTTAACCTGGATAAAATACATCTATTTCATGTCATTTTGACATGTGATCCACACAGTTCAGGTTAATGAAAGAAGCAAAAATTAAAACATTGATTTTCATTAATTTATTTAAAGTTATTTAGAGCCATTCAATTTATTGTCCCTGTGCAAACTACAGATATTATACAGACAAGTTGTAGAAAATCACTTTCAGGCCTGCAAACAGATTGAACTAGCATTGGCTAGAGTTGAAATGTTACCGAAAATGCACACAGATTAGATCAGAATATTTAACGTAACAATCTCAATGAAATGTTAAACATAATTTAACATCAGAATCATTCCACTGTTTACAGTAATGACAACAGGCATGAGTTATGAACTGCATGTTGAGTCTTGCTGTGCTGAGCCAAGCAGTTTTATGAATGCCGTAAGATTACATTTCTCTCAGCTCGGCAACCAACAACACATGACATGGTCTGTAATTTGTTCATCAAAACACAGGACTGGAACAGCTTTTATTGTGCATACTGTACAAGATTATTACTTTTTCCACAGGACATTATTACCACTTGATTACATTCATAGTACACATATGATTATCTCATTCTGTTAATTTTGTTTAAAGACAGTTCCACATGGCGTAGTGAGCTAATTACAAAATACACATGGGCAAAGTCAGTGCTTTGCAAGCCAGTTACGTTATGGAGACAATGGATTTGATTCTGTTTACAGCTTCTCAGACTTAGAAAGAGAGCTCACTAAAGCTTTCCATGTTGATTGAGCAGCATGATAAGATTCAAACGACTTGGCGACATGTGGTTGAAGGAACCATGTGAGCGCCCTTTGACCATCCTGCACCTGTGAAAGAATTGCCGACAGGCAGGGTCAGATGGGGGGGACGCGTGCCGTAGTGTACTAAGTCACTGCATTGCAGGGCAGTCTACATTGATAGTCAATGGTTTGAGCCTGACTATGGCTTCTCCTACTAGGATTTGGGATAGATAAATCAGATTATTTACCTTGCCACGTCACTCTCCAGCGAACTCCTTGTGTGTCGATTAGGCACCTTTATGTTCAGTTGCGGAAGTATAGTTGGTGAGTGTAATCATCCCGCACATGTGTTGACTTAAGGCTTACCGGGATGGAGGAGCAGTGTGAAAAAAATCATCTGGCACTGCGACATGTGGTTGGATGAACCAAACGAACGCCCTTCACCATCCCGCATCTGTCCAATGCATTGTGGAGCTGCCGACAAGAAGGATATTTGAAAGAGTTGATTGAAAAGCTCTTTTATGTTAAATCATCACTTAACATTTCTAAGCTCCTGAAGTGGCTGTATGAGTTTCTCCATACCCCAATAACACAAATACAGTTAGGAGGGTGCAAGGCTTGGAGCAAAAACGGGAAATGAGACCTCAACTTCAGTGTCCCTGTATTCTCAGGACATCGATAATAACATCTGTGAGATGCGCTTTGATTTACACTTCCCTGTGTCAACACAAATAGAGAGGTGCTCTGGGAGGTGCTCTTCCAGGCTGTTGTTTTGCTCTGTGGTTGGGCTGTTTTGAAGGGGACAGGAAGAAGGAAGCTTCCTGAGATCTGAGGAGAAACTGGAAAAGTCAGAGTCTGAGGGGCTCTGCCTTGATTTGGCACTTTGGCTCCTCATGGACTGTATTTAAAGACCAGTACAACATTAGTCCATGTAAGGAACACCTAGTGGGTGGAATAGGCATGTTATATTGTCTGGTGTCATCACCATGGGGATGAACTCACATCATATCCTTCTTATATCTGACCATCTACTGTTACTCACCATATGAGAACATGACCATTTTGCTGGATGCATTTGTGTAAAACATTTGATTTGTGTGTATTATCTGTGGGTGAGCGAGAAAGTAATATTGTTTTGGTTTAGTAATTTGCCTTGTCCTGAGGCAATTTCCCCTGAGTGTATGGATCTGTGTGTGTGATTACATTCATATTTAGGAAACGGAACACGCATCATGTCAGATAACTGTATCAATCTGGATGTCCATTCTTTATTTCAGCGTCTTCCCTTCAGTCACGACCGAACAAATTGGCCAGTTGGGTCTGGGAGGACAGAGACAAGCTGTCTGTGCTGATCCATTGATGCAGGTTGTGATGACTCATAAGTGCATGTATAAGCACACACAGTGTATATTACTGAATTCTCAATCAATGCCTTTCTCACTCCTCACAAATACTTAAACACACATGTCATCACATTTGTTTTAGAAGTTATTTGAAGTTATTTGGGAACACCGGTGGTTGGGAGGGAGAATGTGCTTCCCAAGGGCACCTACAGAGTCTCATGAGTGGAGCTTGTGATTGTGTGTGACTTCCAAAGACCCACAGGCAGAAAGATTTCCGCATACTAACACACATCTATCCCACATGCACTTAAAAAACTCTTCTGAGCTAGCACACATACACGCTCTTACACATAATTTACAATACTGCCTTCACAAGAAATGTTTAGCAGCAGTTAGAAGGCAGGGGTGGAAGTCATGTGGTCTGTGGGACAAGGGGGGATTTCATTAAATTTCCTTTTGTAGTTTTACAATACAAGCCTGAGTACCAGTCTCTTTAGCTAGCATTCCTTTCCTTGTACTCTGAAGTACTTTGAATGGAATGTCTGTGGAAATGTCTGGTGCCTAGTCTATTATAATATGCCTACTTTGGAGAATATTTTGTTTTTTTAGCAGCATTAGTGGAGAGTGCAAATGTTAGTGGATTTTTACTTAATCCTTAATACGTTTCACCGATTTAACCCTTAGACTACTAAGACAAAATAATGGTGAAAATGAGAGCCTCCGTGATGTTGACATTACTCTGGTAACATCTGATGTTTTTGACCCTCAAATAATCTTCCATATTGATGCAAAAACACTAAATCATTTTAGTTCATTAAAAAATGTATTGTCTTAATGTTGAAAAGTTAATAAACCACAGTGTTGATATGATACTATAACATTTGGTGCTTGTAGAAAGGTAGTCAAATGCAGGGTTTAGAAGAACGTGAGAATTAGCAAGTGCCAACCGGCAACGGAATAGGTGCCTGAGATGGAATCCTGAGACGGAAGCCATGGAGAGGTACATCCAGGCGGCGATGAGGAAGGGGTTCCTCGGTCGCTCTTCCTCCCCTGCATTAACTACCGTGGGCTTAATGACGTCACCATCAAGTACAGGTACACTCTGCCGCTGGTGCCCTCCGCCGTCTGCCATTGCTTTGGTGAGACATGCAATTCTTCACAAAGTTGGACCTGAGGAGTGCTCACAAGCTCATCAGGATTAAGAGGGGAGACTTCGGGTAATTATGAGTACCGGGTCATGCCTAGTGTCTAGCCAATGTACCCTCAGTCTTCCAGTTCTTCATCAACGATGTGTTCCCAGATATGCTGGGTTGAGAGGTTGTAGTTTACATTGATGACATCCTGATTTAGGAAACATCAAATCTTCGTGAAGGGGGGAAATATGAGTTTCATAAAACATCCATCTTCTTTCTGGGATAATGGATGAGTCCCCATGGCGTTTTTATGGAACGTTAGAAGATGGACGCTGTCAGATCATGGCCAGTTCCCACAACCATCAAGGGCCTACAGAGCTTCCTGGGATTCGCAAACTTCTAGCGACACTTCATCATGGATTCCATAGCTGCCTCGCTCACCTCTCTATTGATAGGAGGACCGCATCAACTGAAATGGAATGCCAATGCCAACACAGCTTTCCAGAGACTGAAGACGATGTTCACCACAGCTCCAGAGGCACAATCCTCTCTCAGTGGCATGGTAAGTCCAACAATTTATATCCTTGTGCACTCTTTTCAAATCAACTGCCCCTTGCCAAGAGGAACTATGGAGTTGGACAGGGAGCTGTTGGCGATGGTCCTTGCTCTAGAGGAGTGGAGACATTGGCTGGAGGGCACGACTAATACATTCTGGATTCTCACCAATCCAGAAAATGGGGAAAATGCTTTGTTGATGCTAGAGGTCAGAGGAGAATGGCCCGACTGCTTCAAGCTGATAGAAGGGCAACTTTGACTGAAATAACCACTCGTTACAACCGAGGTATGCAGCAAAGCATTTGTGAAGCCACAACACGCACAACCTTGAGGCGGATGGGGTACAACAGCAGAAGACCCCACCGGGTACCACTCATCTCCAGTACAAATAGGAAAAAGAGGCAACAATTTGCAAGAGCTCACCAAAATTGGACAGTTGAAGACTGGAAAAATGTTGCATGGTCTGATGAGTCTCGATTTCTGTTGAGACATTCAGATGGTAGAGTCAGAATTTGGCGTAAACAGAATGAGATCATGGATCCATCATGCCTTGTTAACACTGTGCAGGCTGGTGGTGGTGTAATGGTGTGGGGGATATTTTCTTGGCACACCATTACACCACCACCACCAGCCTGCACAGTGGTGGTGGTGTAATGGTGTGGGGGATGTTTTCTTGGCACACTTTAGGCCCCTTAGTGCCAATTGGGCATTGTTTAAATGCCACGGTCTACCTGAGCATTGTTTCTGACCATGTCCATCACTTTATGGCCACCATGTACCCATCCTCTGACAGCTACTTACTGCAGGATAATGGACCATGTCACAAAGCTCGAATCATTTCAACTTGGTTTTTGAACATGACAATGAGATCACTGTACTAAAATAGCCCCCACAGTCACCAGATCTCAACCCAATAGAGCATCTTTGGGATGTGGTGGAATGGGAACTTCGTGCCCTGGATGTGCATCGCACAAATCTTCATCAACTGCAAGATGCTATCCTGTCAATATTGGCCAACATTTCTATAGAAGGCTTTCAGCACCTTGTTGAATAAATGCCACATAGAATTAAGGCAGTTCTGAAGGCGAAAGGGGGTCAAACACAATATTAGTATGATGTTCCTAATAATCCTTTAGGTGAGTGTATATGCCGATATAGGACAAATAAGTTATATACATATATGGCCATATATTAGATGGGATAAATCAAAACATTACAAACAGAGGAGCAAACTAAAACATACATACATGTACGACCACCATAAGGGAACGTGTGACAATGCATAACAGTTTGATAGATGATATCAGGTGTAATTTGTTATTAATGCCACATCACATTAGTCTACACACGTTGTAGTGGCCCAATGTTCTTCAGCATTCCATCCATCCATCCATCTTCGTCCACTTATCCGAGATCGGGATGCGGGGGCAGCAGCTACAGCAGGGGACCCCAAACGTCCTTTTCCCGAGCCACATTAACCAGCTCTGACTGGGGGATCCCGAGGCGTTCCCAGGCCAGGTTGGAGATATAATCCTGCCACCTAGTCCTGGGTCTTCCCCGAGGCCCTCTCCCAGCTGGACGTGCCTGGAACACCTCCCTAGGGAGGCGCCCAGGGGGCATCCTTACCAGATGCCCAAACCACCTCAACTGGCTCCTTTCGACGCAAAGGAGCAGCGGCTCTACTCTGAGATCCTCAAGGGAGACGCCCGCCACCCTCCTGAGGAAACCCATTTCGGCCGCTTGTACCCTGGATCTCGTTCTTTCGGTCATGACCCAGCCTTCATGACCATAGGTGAGGGTAGGAACAAAAACTGCCCGGTAGATTGAGAGCTTTGCCTTCTGGCTCAGCTCTCTTTTCGTCACAACGGTGCGATTTAATGAGTGTAATACCGCCCCTGCTGCGCCGATTCTCCGACCAATCTCCCGCTCCATTGTTCCCTCACTCGCGAACAAGACCCCAAGGTATTTGAACTGCTTTACTTGGGGTAAGGACTCATTCCCTACCTGGAGTAGGCACTCCATCGGTTTCCTGCTGAGAACCATGGCCTCAGATTTAGAGGTGCTGATCCTCATCCCAGCCGCTTCACACTCGGCTGCGAACCGATCCAGTGAGTGCTGAAGGTCACAGGCCGATGATGCCATCAGGACCACATCATCTGCAAAAAGCAGCGATGA
>JACXGM010002537.1:0-46317 GCA_016801145.1 Umbra pygmaea
TGAGGGGCCAGTCTGAGAGAACAGCAGTTATCCTGAGGGGCCAGTCTGAGAGGCCAGCAGTTAGATTTAGGGGCTAATTAGCCTAAGAAACTGATCTATTGGTTCATATGGATTAATTTAGGGATAGATTGTTGGTAGAACACTAATGTTGCAGGTTTATTCCAGCATGGGAAAATGATAGTATGTCACTCTCAATGGCAGATCTCTTAGTAGTTTTAGATAATAATATGAATAATATTATCATTCATAATAATAATAATAATAACAACAAGATTTAGCAGAATTGATTATGTTGTTAGTTATCAGATACGAACAACAATTTGATTAGGGAATGTATTTATATATCTGAAACTCTTATAATTTTTTAGTTATTGTACTGTATATAATAATAGTACATTACCATTTATTTTATTGATTTCATTTTTTACTGAGGGTAAGGGAGAAAAAGATAATAAGCAAGTTGGACATTGGGGATAATTTGATGGCCATGATGTTATTAGAGTGAGACATCTTGCCAGGGCACCAGGGGTAAGACCTGCCATCTTTTTTGGACCCCCTTTATAACATTCAATCCAAAATAAGATATACTGTGCAAGGATTGTCACCTTCCCTGCACTGGGGCATTATTGTTTAATATTTTGAACACAAGACAGAGTGCCCCCTTCTGGCTAGCCACTCCACTTTCATCAGCATTTTGTCTCCCATCCTCCATGGCTCACCATGCATATCCTCACAGCAGTAGGATGCATACAGTAGTGGAATGCATATGAATAAATGTAATTAGACAAAGATAGCTGTTTTTTGTCTTTTCATTGGCTAATGAATGCCTAAAATGTGTAATGTTAAGGAATAAAGGGTAAACAAACCATCATTTTTAGGAAGGTGAGAGCATAAATAAGGTGAGGTCGCGCAGGCGCAAACGCATCTTAAATTGACAGGACGATGCTGAGCTGCATTCTCACCATTGTATGAACAGATCAGCATCCCGACGCACGGAACGTGTTAGAAACGAACGTCTGTAGATCAGTAAACCTATATTATAATCAGATAGAGTAATCGCTGAAACCATGTCAGCCGGAGGAGACTTGGGGAACCCTCTGAGGAAATTTAAACTCGTGTTTTTAGGGGAGCAGAGTGGTGAGTTAATTCTTTTAGAGAACCTGGCAGTTTTATCAGTTGCCAAACATGATAACGCTCATTGAAGGCCATACATGTAGCCTGTATGTTAGCTCATTTTAAAGCATTAACCATTTTTAAACGTCTTGACAGTTTGCCGTTTGTTTCTCAGAAACCTCATCACCGGTTCCTATTAACGATTTTGTTTCTGTAGAAATTTTGATTAGTCATCCATTGCGATTTAAATAACGTCACGGAATACATGTATTCGCCTGGTTACCCTTATATAAATATTTGTTTTAAAACATCTATATTTCGACCCTTTTCCTTTATCCTAATTTGTAGGCTATTACATATATAATAGTCGACGAAATAAACGCATGTATGGTTAGATGAGGCACGGGCAGACAGAAATCCTGTGTTTTAAAATTATAACAATATTTCCCAAAGTTCCATCGTTTATTATAGAATAAAATGTAACTATTAACTTTTTTATATCATGTTATATTACATTTCGACTCTAGACGGATACATGGATAAACAGCTCCCATGTGTCAGTTCGGGACACACCCAGGTTGGCGATGTCTGTAGAATTTATAAACCTCGCAGTCATAGTCTTCTATATCTTCGTTGGTTGACTCACAGTTCTGTAGACTACCATAATCACCGAATAGTCACGAATGGTTATGTCCGTGTCATAACAAGATATGTTTTTCAGTCATTCATTTAGGGAACAATGACTTATCGTGGTTGATACATAATGGCACAGATTCAGGGGTCTAGATCGATATGGTTTAGCCCTATAAACCTCATACGTGGTCAGACATCAGACGGAGTGGATATCCTCCTCTCGCCACGATACATTTGGTAATCGTTGATTTTTTTATTTAATAATTTGGAGACTGGTTGTGTGTGTGACCATCATTTTGTGTTAATATGATTCTGTGTGGTATCAATGCTTTCGATATATAATGATATGAGGTAGCTGTCCATGGTGCTGATGGACAACTACATCTCACTCACGAGTACCTGTGTGTGTGTGTGTGTGTGTGTGTACGTGCGTGCGTGCGTGCGCGCATGTGTGTTATTGCATATGTATGTAGCAGCCCTAATGGCTTTGCATAATAAGATGTGCTGTTATCTTGCTGACAGAAGGCACAAAGGAACAAGCTTGTAATTGTGATGTACTTAAATTTATCTTGCGCCTTAAGACACCTATCAATGTTGATCAATGTTGAACTATGAATTAGTAAAAAGTTAGTAAACAGCTTAAGTTTAAGGGTTTGGATTGTGGATTAAGGTTAGGGTTACGAGTTTAAGCATAAAAGTTATTTTATTGATTTTAAGGTTATGATTAGGGTGAGGGTATGCAATAGGATTAGTCAGATGTTTGAGGGCAATCAATGTTGATGTCCACATTTAAATAGTGATATAAACATGAGTGTGTATGTGTATGTGTGTGAGTTTGTACATACCTGTGTTCTGTTCTTGTTCCAGTGGGAAAGACATCCCTGATCACAAGATTCATGTATGACAGCTTCGACAACACATATCAGGTAGCTTTACAATTCACTTCTTTATTTATGTTTTGGTAAAAACAAATTACAAGACATCAATGACTGTTGAATGTCTTGAAAGGTCAAGAAAATTTGTACAAAATGTAATTACAAAATATTAGATTAGATTTTCTGTGACTATCGTTCACACTTAATAGCTTTGTATTGTTACACGTAACATTGTTTGGGTTTTTAATAACAAATATCAATGGGTGACAAAACTTTACCATCCGGGAGCAAATGTTTACGTGTTGCAACTGCTAATTTCACTAGTTTCTCATGTTTTGATTGGCAGGCGACCATTGGGATTGACTTTCTATCAAAGACCATGTACCTGGAGGACCGAACAGTAAGACAATTTGTCGGTCAACTGACAAACCCACAAGGCCAACAAAGGCTACATTATGGCCAGCAGATTTAGTTGCATATTACCAATGTTAACCATAGGATGTGATGAAAATGCTATCTAGGAACCGAGTGCTCTGGGCAGAGCCCTGCAGTTCATTCACACTACACAAAATAACTACATGGTTGATGCAATAAATAGTATCACATTGTCAAAGTTTAAATTTAGTATATTCTTATTCAGCTTATAGGGTCTGTGTACCATCCTCCACTGAAGAATTACAGATTACACAGTACAATCGTAATGGTCGTTTACAGATGGATTCCAGTCTCACCTAATGCAAGTCAAATTTCAGTTGTGCCGTAGCACTGATATATGGACAGATTAGAGCCCACAGCTGTATGAAGGACACATTTCCAGGGGTTGTTATTAGCAGAAGTTGTAGCTGCATGTGTGCTGTGTGAACAGGTGAGGTTGCAGCTGTGGGACACAGCAGGACAGGAACGCTTCAGGAGTCTCATTCCCAGTTATATAAGGGACTCGACTGTTGCTGTCGTGGTCTACGACATTACAAGTGAGCAACAACACTCGCATGACAACCGGAACACACACACGCACCCACATGCTCACATGCACACACATGCTTAACACACAATTACCCTTGAGTCCTATAAAGCCTTGCACTGTAATACACAATGAAACATCCAGTAAGACAGCCTGTAAACTTTACATTTCCCTTCACAGACGTCAACTCATTTCAACAGACCTGTAAGTGGATTGATGATGTTCGAACAGAGAGGGGAAGTGATGTCATCATCATGTTGGTGGGCAACAAGACAGACCTGGAGGAGAAGAGGTGGGCCTGTAGAAATAAAAATATATGATACAATGTTTACATGTAGTTAATATTTGATATTAATACAGCTCTGGAATAATTAGGAGACCACTGAAAATTTGTATAAATCAAACCTATTGAAAACATCTGGAATGTGATCAAGAGGAAGATGGATGGTCACAAGCCATCAAACAAAGCCAAGCTGCTTGATTTTTTGCACCAGCAGTGGCATAAAGTCACACTACATCAATGTGAAAGACTGGTGGAGAGCATGACAAGACACATGAAAGACAATTATTATATTACATAATTATTATTATTCCACTAAATATTGATTTCTGAACTCTTCCAATGTAAGTTAACACAATAGTGTGTTGTTTAAAAATGAATATGAACTTATTTTCTTAGCATTTTTCGAGATCTGACAGCAAATCGTCTTTTTTGCTAATTTCACCAGTTGTAATTTTCTGCAAATATTCCGAATTACAATATTTTTATTTCGAATTTGTGAGAAAGGTTGTCAGTAGTTTATGGAATAAACAAAAATACAAATTTTACCCAAACACATGTCCATCAATAGTAAAACCAGATAAACTTTTTTTATTGCAGTGGTCTGTTATTTTTTCCAGAGATGTATGTATATATGTGTGTGATAAAAAAATTACTTATTATGTATTGTGGATTTTACATTATAATATAATTATTTAATTGCATATTATCCATTTAAGTTAAGAATCAAGGACAGCTTAGGGGTGTTCTTATGTATGACACAGCGCAGAGTGCTTACATTGGGACCAATTAGCATCCAGGGTTCAACCTAGACAGTTTACAGTTAGACCACACAGTATATCAGGCCTACACACTAAATGGATGTTATATATTTGTGTTGAATGCTATAAACATGTTATCAAATTATAAAATACATATTTCATCTGCCATAAATTACCTGATTTAATAGAAATTGTTTTAGCATGATTGGTCTACAGTCGGGGCTCCCCAACCCTGTTCCTGGAGATATACCAACCAGTATACGTAATTTAGCACACCTGATTTTAATAAGTAGCTGGATGAAAAGCTAAACAGGTTAAGTCAGATCTGAGGTTGGAGAGATAACCTACAGGACAGTAGATCTAAAGGAACAGGGATGGGCAGCACTGGCATACATAATACAGTGCATCCAGAAAGTATTCACAGCGCTCCACATTTTGTTATGTACCACCCTTATTCCATAATGGATCAAATTAAATATTTCCCTCAAAATTCTACAAACCATACCCCATAATGACAATGTGAAAGAAATGTGTTTGAAAATTCACAGAGTTGTCCTGTAGCCACTCCTTTGTTATTTTGGCTGTGTGCTTAGTGTCATTGTCCTGTTGGAAAATTAACCTTCATCCCAGTCTGAGGTCCAGAGTGCTCTGGAGCAGGTTTTAGGCAAGGATGTCTCTGTACGTTGCTGCATTAATCTTTCCCTCGATCCTGACTAGTCTCCCAGATCCTGCTGCTGCTGCAAAAGATGCCCACAGCATGATGCTGCCACCACCATGCTTCACTGTAGGGATGGTATTGGCCAGGTAATGAGCAGTTCCTGATTTCCTCCAAAACGCTTGACATTCAGGCCATAGAGTTCAATCTTTGTTGTATCAGAGCGGATAATTTTGTTTTTCATGGTCTGAGAGTCCTTCAGATGCCTTTTGGCCAACTCCAGATGGGCTCTCATGGGCCTTTTACTGAGGAGTGGCTTCCATCTGGCCACTCTTCTGTACAGGCTTGATTGGTGAAGTGCTGCTTAGTGCTCATTGGGACCTTGAATGCTGCAGTTTTGTTTTCTGTACCCTTCCCCAGATCTGTGCCTCGATACAATCCTGTCTCTGAGGTGTACAGATAATTCCTTGGATTCATGGCTTGGTTTGTGCTCTGACATACGCTGTTAACTCTGGGACCTTATATAGACAGGTGTGTGCCTTTCAAAATCATGTCCAATCAACTGAATTTACCACAAGTGGACTCCAATCATGATGTGGAAACATCTCAAGGATAATCAGTGGAGACAGGGTGCACCTGAGCTCAATTTTGAGTGTCATGGCAAAGGCTGTGAATACTTATGTACATGAGCTTTTTCATGTTTTATTTTTAATAAATTTGCTAAGATTTCAAACAAACTGGTTTCACATTATCATTATGGGGTATTGTTTGTCGAATTTTGAGGGAAATAACAAATTTACTAAATTTCAGAATAACATAAAATGTGTAAAAAGTGAAGGGCTGTGAATAACTTCTGGATGCACAGTATGATAATAAAACTGAATGTGAAATATGCAGTAAAAGGTATAGATTGCCAGTACTTCCCATTAACATCTGATTTGATCTGATTTACCCATTAACATCTGATTTGATCTGATTTACCCACAGGCAGATCACTATTGAGGAGGGGGAGCAGAGGGCCAAAGAACTGAATGTGATGTTCATTGAAACCAGTGCCAAGACCGGTACCAATGTAAAACAGGTGATTCATCAAGTCACCTTTTCCCAGCTGGGTTCTCTGGATTTGACCAGTTCGTTTTTTTTATTTATTTTCAGAACATTTCATTTGTAGATTTTCCTTCTAGTGTGTCATGTTGTTTGATTCTTATAATGTTGTTTCTCCTCTCTACCACACCTGTAGCTGTTTAATGTAATTTATCATCTCTGCCACACCTGTAGCTGTTTGATGTCATTTCTCCCTTCTGCCACACCTGTAGCTGTTTGTTGTTTTTTTTGTTGCAGCAAGGACATTTAAGGGTTAATGTCGTTTCTTTTCTCACCCACACTTTTAGCTTGTTCAATGTTGTTTCTCCTCTTTTCCACACCTGTTGCTGTTTAACGTTGTTTCTCCTCTCTGCCACACATGTAGCTGTTTAATAGTGTTTCTCTTCTCAGCCACACCTGTAGCTGTTTAATGTTGTTTCTCCTCTCTGCTTCACTTGTAGCTGTTTAATGTCGTTTCTTCTCTCTCCCACACCTGTAGTTGTTCCGGCGCGTTGCAGCAGCTCTGCCAGGGATGGAGAGCTTGGATGATGCAAACCCTGAAGGCAGTATCCTTTAGCACAAAGCAGGAGAGTGACTCATCCTCACTACCGAGGCTGAGAATGACAAAATGGAAATGGGGAGGAACAACGGTGATTTAGCTCACTGTGCTTAATGGCAGCAGAGTAGAAATAGACCAATCTCTCTAGGGGCAAGGTTTTTTAAACGTATCTGAAATGATCACTTTGACCCGACCAAATTACATTTTAGAAATGGGATTTTCAGATCCCAGGAATGCAAATCTGTCTATTTAGCTGGGAAAATAAACCTTTAAAAGGAGGACACTTTACTAGTGATATAAGTTTAGGATGTTTAAAAGAAATAACCTTAGATTTAAAAATCACCGTATTTTGTTAGATTAACCGCAGAAGATACACCCATATAGGTGTTTATTTTATATGAATAATCTATTAGGTTAATAAAGGAAGCTTTATTCATGTGATTTACTAATTTCTGTTACCTTATGAGTGTATATGCACAGTGGCACCACAAGCTGGCCAATAGTTGGTAAAGTGTAGGCTGCTTCAAGGCACTGATTAACTGGATTCTGTGATGTGGATATTATGGCATCTGGGTCAGACTGGTCATGTAAAATATTTCTCTGAAACACAAAAACAACTATATTAATCTGATGCCGAACAGCAGAAGGTAGGATTATAGAATTAATCTTATTGTGTTTCCATTCAAAACTGCAGCGTTCTAATCTATAAGATTTAATGGATACAGTCATGATCAACAGCTTTGATTTCCCGGGGGGTCCGCATGGCGTAGTGGGCTGCATGGCAGGACAGTCTACGTCATGATAGTCAGTGGTTCAAGCCTGACTATGTCTTCTCTGACTTTAGGGTTAGTGGAGAAAATATTGGACGAGAACAATTGGGAGGGTAGAGAATAGGGAAATATTACTTAAACAAAATAAACACAATTCTAATTACCCTAGAAAACAAGAAATCTGCTCCAGTGTTTTTGTTACACTTGCTACATTAAGATACATGTTCAGGGAATGAGTCACATGGTAGTCAGTTGAAATCCTGTAAGACGAGGAGAGGATGTCCCCTAGTGACAGTACAGCAGCACAGCAGCCTGTTTGGGGGGCGTTTTCACATCTGAACAGTGCAAGTTTCACTACGGTCTACACAAAACCACCTAACTTTTTTTCCTCACAGACTACCTAAAAGGATGTGACCAATTTTAACGTGAAAAATGTGCAAAAATCCAAAATGGATGTGTGTGTTATTTCTATTATGTTCCATTATAGTCCTCAGTGCATATTATTTTTTGTGAGACACTTACAGTATTTGTTGTTGTTGAGAATGGAATATTTAAAAATGTTCACCTTGTTACATGTATTGTGAATGCTTCCTTAATTCAACACTTTTCAGTGATTGACATCAAGCTGGACAAACCAGCAGAACCCATTGTCCCTGAGGGCGGGTGCTCGTGTTAATGCAGACCTATCAATCAGCATCCTTCACACCATAGGCTTGTTGTGTTGCTTCCTACTGGTTAGCTTCCAGTTGACTTTTCTGATTGGATATTGGCCTTGTAACGTATATCCGATTGGATGAATCAAGTGTTATTTCAGTCTTCAGTTGTAAAATATTGTATACTTTGTCAATATGTAAGTGCCGGAGAAGAAAAAAATAGAAAAAAGTTTTAGAAAACGAAAAAGAAAGAAAAATGGAATGAAACTTGATTTCTTTTCGCCGTTATGTTTTGTATTTTTTTATATAAAAGGGAAAGCACCAAAAATGACGCCTACATGAGAAAAAGTGGGCCAGTCCATTTTCCAAGATGGCTGCCCTGTCTGAATGTCTGCAGCACGCATGCACGCTGATCTTAAGCCTCTCCTTTGGCTCTCAAAACCCTGGAGATGCTTGTCTAACTAAAAATGTTTTATAGCATTATACTCATAAAAACAATGTTTCCCATTTGATATAGTCCGCAGGAGTTGATTTACCATAGGTTCACCTTTACTCACAGTACTGTAGCTGTGAAAATGTGTCACTCTAGATGAGCAACTTTTATAGAACAACTGCTGTGGTAAAAGAAGAAGAAGAAGAAAAGACAACGGAATATCACTTGCCCTCTCCCCCTTCTTTCATCCTGGAAATACATATAAAGATCCACTGTACTGCACTGCACTGTATATAATAATGGTAAATGTATGTTGTGAACGTCCCTCAGTAGAAGTGCTCCTTGTTCACCGGTATGATTAATGTAATGATGTTTCATGATTAATAAATTAAAGATTAAAGGGCTTCACTCTCCTAAACCTCCATACTTACCGGTCGCTAAATAATCTTGCCTGTCAAAGGTGTCTCTTTTATCATTACTCTCCATTAATGTAGATTCTTAAAAAAATATATATAAATTAGTGATTCAGAATATGACATGTTTTAATATGTAACATATATATCATAAATGGTCAATAAAGTGTTTACTAACAAATGGTGCAATTCATTAGATCCCATGTACAGTTGTATGCTAAAATGTCAACATCCTATTTGGTCATTATAGAGACAAAATAATAAACTAAAGTAAAAAATAATGTGCAAAAGTTGGGGCATCCTTGTCGAGAAATAAGGTTGCTTGACTCATTAGGGTTAACATTATTCAAATGAAGTCAATTCCAGTGTTTAACATTTTCCCTGGACTAACTCCAAACATACAGATCTTTTAGATTGTTAGGACAGCTCTGCCTGGTTTCGACCATCCATGGTCTTCTCTAAGCAGATGTCTGAGGAGGCTATAAAAACTTTCATTGCTTAGAGCAGCCAATGTCAACTGTCAGAGACATTGTCAAGAACGTAAAGTTAAATGTAACTGTCAAAGTCAAAGCAAGAGCTAGAAGAAAAAATTCCAATGAAATTAGAGACCTCTTGAGGTTTGTGATATACATATTTCAAAAATACAATGGCTAAATGCTGTATCCAGGCATTCCACCATGTGTCATACATGTACCTAAGAACAGCTCTTGTGTCTTGTTGCTCAAATTGTGAATACATTTTCTAGTTTTAAGGAACAAAACGAGTTAAACTATCTGGTTTGAAATGGAACTGTTCCATCTAGAAGAAAAATATTACACAGCCTTGCTGTGAACCCAGAACCCACAGCTCACTGCAAACAGTTTAACTAATCCTGGATTAGTTGTTCACAGGTCCACAGTACAGACTACCTTACACAACAAGGATCTGCATGTGAGAGTTGTTAGTAGGAAGAATTTTAAGCCTCATTAGGTTGGCCTTTCTGAGCATTTCTCTACTGCTTTTCTTTATTCCCATACAGAACCTGCCTCATCCCTGACATCACATAAGCACTAAGAATTTACCAAAATTTGTTGGCTTCCCTTTATTACCCCCCACCCATCCCTGGAATGAGCTATTGCATTTTTTACCTCAACAGAAATCAGTAATTTCACAAATCTTTTCTTGGATTATGTCCTGTGATAAACACTCCACTAATATACCTAACATTACTTGGGAGCAGGAAATGGGTCTTGAATTTTCAAATGATTTCTGGGATGGAGTGGTCGATAGAACAAGTTCCACTTCATCTTCTGCTTGACTTGGACTCAGTCAGTTCAAGGTGACCAAACAGAGTTCATTACTCTAAGTCCAGAATGTATCCCACAGTGATGGATGTGTGTGACAGATGTCATTCCTCCCCATGGATTGAACTATTACTGGACCTTTGTATTCCAAACCCTTTCAGAAGCACCAAACGCCCCCTGATAGCGGTGTTTAGAGTCCCAGGGGACTCACTCTCGCTAAATTATAAAAATGCAGATATCGTTGCTTTTACTACACTAATAGCCAGATGCAGGATTTTGCTGCAGTGTAAGTCCTCTCAGCCACCCTTAGCCTCTCAGTGGCTATGTGATGTCTTGTCATTTTTTTAAATTGAGAAAATTAAGTATTCCATGAGGGGATCACAATCAAAATTCTTAGAAAAATGGCAGACTTTTATTTCCTATTTTAATAGCGTGCAGAGGCTCCCCTCTGATCTGAGCCAGATCATATGATGCTTCTAGTCCAACAAGTGTAATTAGGGTTCAACCACGAAGTGGTAGAACCCTATTGTTTTTGTGTTGAATGGTTATTATTTGTTGTCTGCCACACCGGTTAAAATTCCCGTGAGCTTCTATTTCCATAGAAATATGAACCCAATCGGCCACATGGTGGCGCTGTAATTAAGGCTTCAAAATGTAAACTTTGAAAGGCCAAGCCCCTCACACCGTAAGTCCGATTGACTTGAAATTTCTCACACAGGTGCAGCTCAGTGTGCTCTAAAAAAAGCCTCAAGGACCATTAAGGTCAGCCTACAAAAATTTTCCTCAATTTTGAATTTTTAGAAAAACACATTTTTGATCTCTCCTCCTAGTCTGTAGCTCCGATTGACACCAAAATTTCAGTGAATCATCATTGGACCAAGTGTATTAAAAGCACATGAAGAAACAATGTTGATATCTCAATTACTTTTCAAGTTATTGACCAATGAACTTTGAAAGGGGTGTGGCTCTGGACATTAATGAACACAAATGAGCAACTGTAAGGCCATTCATCACAAAACTCACAGGATATGTTCAGATAAGTGCCCCAGACATACCCAGACAGTTTCGTATACATGCACCAACAGGGGGGCTACAAGCGCAAGATAGGTGAGTAGCAATACACAAATTGTACTATTAATTGCATATTCATTCTCCAATCATGAAATATCTCTCAGGACATGTCCTCATAAGTAACTGAACCATGCACTGCAGGTTTTAATCAAATTGACCACTTGGGGGCGCTTTAAATGTATAATAACTACACGTGGAATGACACAAATCAAGCTATAGATCATAAAATGTTTGTCCAATTGTTACAAAACTTGCAGGATATGTTTTATAACAATGTTGAACCACAGGTGTGAAATATTCCGCCATTTTAAATATTTAGAAAAAAACATTATTGACACATTCTTCTACATCATAGCTCCGATTGCCACCAAATTTTCAATGAATCATCATTGGATCAAGCTAATTAATAGTTGAATAAAACATGTCAATATCTTAATTACTTTTCAAGTTATTGACCAATGAACTTCGAAAGGGGCGTGGCTCTGGACATAAATGAACACAAATCAGCAGCTGTAGGGCCAATCGTTACAAAACTCACAGGATATGTTCAGATAAGTGCCCCAGATATACCCAGACAGTTTCATATACATGCGCCAGTAGGTGGCGCTACAAGCACAAAATAGGTCAGTAGCATTACACAAATTGTACTATTAATTGTATATTCAATCTCCAATCATGGCAAATCTCTTAATAAGTAATTGAACCACACCCTGCATGTCTCATTCAAATTGACCACTAGGGGGCGCTTTAAATGTATAATGACTATATGGAATTACATAAATCAAGCTATAGATCATAAAATGATAGGATATGTTTTATAACAATGTTGAACCTTGTGTGAAATTACTTTGAAGTCGCTATTGAGAAAAAAGTGTTGAACCCGCAAATCGCAGCTTGCGGCTAAATTCTATTTTTGTTATTTAATGTATTTATGTTAGTGTGTTGTCAGTTTGTCTAGGTGTTTTGCAGGGGGTGGGGAAGTGGGGGAGGTGGCTGGGTCAAGATGGGTAGCGGGGGAGGCTGGTATGGGGGTTGAGGATTATGTTGGGGGGGTTAAAATTGTAAAAATCTATTGATACAGTATATTGCACAATATCTTTACTGTTATTTTTTCTGTCGAAATCTTTATAAATAAGTTTATTAAAAAAAATCCACATGTGATCTACATGTGAAACTAATGTTTTTTTAAAGCAGAATAGCTTTATTCTGGAATGGTTTGGTTACTGGATATAAATAATATGGATCCTTGATGCACAGCCTAGAAAACGTGGAAGCAGGTAGGTGTGTGATATTTGTTTACTAGTAAGCAGTGTGAAACGTTTTTAATGCCTAATTATACTGCACATTGTGTTGCAACATCCCACCATAGAAGCATGACCTCATATGGAATGAATACTGGAGATTAAAATTAAGAATATGATTTACTTGTGTGGAAGCATGAAAAAAACTTTATTTTTTAATGGGCAATTGTTCTTTTTTCTGGACTAAATATATGTGGTTGGGTCGATTGCAGAAAACATTCGGTTTTTGGGTGGTTTTTGGAACAGAAGTAGCCAACACCGTTCAACACCGAACTGTCCAAAAAACACATATCACATGAACCATGTACCAAATTCATATGCGAAAGTCCATGTAAAACTCATGCATTGTTTATTCACAAAAACACATCACATGTACCACACATGCCAAATTCACATGTGAAAGTCCATGTGAAATTTATTAAATCGTGTGAACTCTCCAAAAAACACAATCGTCACATGTGAAACATGTCAAATTCACAAGTGAAAGTGAAACTCCACGTGAAACTCATTTATTTACTCACATGTGAACTGTTGAAAAAAAACGATCAACTGTGAACTATTGCAAATTTACATGAATGTACATGTAAAAGTAATTTATTAACCACATCTGAAATTAATGTGATTGTTCTGTAAGGGATAGCATTCAGGATTGTATTGAGTTCCAATAAATTATTTACTTTATCTATAAATCAATAACTTAATGTTCATAAGGGGGTTCATTTGGTCATAAGACTATTTAAAATATATTTGGAAACAGGTATTTCAAAATGATATTATTTGAAATGAATTTTCAATACATTAAATGGTAGATGATTTTAATATATTTTCTAATGATCCTCAAATACAAAGGCAAGTATTGGTACCCATGTATCTAGAGCTGAAAATTATTTCCATTAATTTATGTTACACGTGAACTCTTGTTTATTCACCTTCGGATAAGTAATCACAGTTATGTATATCACAAAAAGGTTCTACAGTGAGCGTTATCTGTACGAACATAGGAGTAATGTCATATCATACCTATACTGAACATTTGAACTATTGGGTCCCTATATGATTCAATTACATACAGTAAATTGCATATCTGATTGATCTCCCCAGCACCTTCCCAGGGATGTTAGACTTAAAAAATATAAAGTTAAATAAATACATTTTATCATTACATTTCATTCACAAATAAATATCTTCATATATCTTCCACTGGTTGACTTGGTTAGCTGTAAATATGTAATTGATAAGGAATAAGGATATACTTCGACTGTAAAGGAGATACATAGTCCATTTTCATGTTATTCCACTTTGTAAAAGCTTCATCTGACAGTTCCTGGATGTCAGCTTCATCACTTACATAGTTTTTCATGCTGGAAACTCATCTGACGTTAATTTTTGATGTTAAAAATGGCAACGTCAATTATGTTTTGGCAAGAGCACAGCACGCCTTGTCAACGAACAATGTTAACACAGAGTACGCCAAATAAACCATCACCATAGCCATGACACTACAAGAGAACACTAACAATGATGCAAGGTAAAATCTATGGCTGAAATGTCTGAAAGAAAACACTTAAAGTCTTGTGTAACACTAAAGAATGGTCCAATAGATCAAAGCACTACAAATTCTTATGAATTCTGCTGCAGAGCAACAAAATCAATACAATACACTTGGTGCAGAGAAGATAAGGTAACTTTTTTCCTTAAAGAGGATTCTCTCATTTTTGTTTTTCCATAAAACAGATAGAGATTTACATGTGGAGGTCACCACACTTCTGACAAAGCACACATTAATTTGCCGCTGCGTACATGGTAACAAACAAAACAGATAAAACGTCTCAGTTCGGAGAGGGGAGGGTTGACCATACTATCGCATCATGCTCATTTTACGTTATGCTTCGAGTAGGTTCTAGTGTTAAACCACTTGGTTGTTGTTGATTGTGTTTTTGTCCCTATTAGTGAGGGCCTTGGTTTTCGACTGGCAGTTGATGTCACAGACTGGTTTCGCAGATCTACTAGACACCATCTGAAGATAAGAAGCTGCTTCTCCGCTTCATATATCTCTGTTCTCTGGTTCTGGATGGTTACTCCAAGCGCTGTGTAAAGTTTTCTGGGAAGAGTCCTTGATGGGCACCAGCCCCCAGGTGACCCCAGTCCTCTTCCTTGAAACCAGTAAGCCAACCTGCATCCTGGAAACATACAGAAACAGAATAAAGTGTGACCCGCCTTTCCAAGTCACTTTGCTTCTATTCATTTTTAAAGATCTGAGGCGTACACTCTGTGGTTATGGCTTCCTCAAGTGGATAATGTGGCATATTGGGAAAAGGCAAGTATTTACCAAGCGTGAAAATAAATCTCCTCACCTGATCTTCTGGTGTAGCCGTGGGGACAACTAGAACCACATCTCCTTTCTTTAGATCCAGTTCATCTGAGTTTGCAGCTTCAAAGTCATGCAGGGTCTCCACCTACAAGATGGGAGATCATTAAGCATTTTATGTGCTCGTGTCTGAGTGTGAGAGAGAGCGACACAGGAAAAATAGGTAGAGCTTGTTTGTCACAATAGCAAAGGGAATGCGGAGACAATTCCGTCTTTCCAAGAGATATCCTTTATTACACAAAAACAATGCTTGACAAAAGACTTGACGAAAGACAATGAACCACACAAGACTAACAAACACTCAGAACTATATAGCTAACTAATGAGGGAAGGTTGTGCACGTGAGGACTAATCAACAGAACTGATAGGACAACTGAAACATGTGATGGGATCATGTGACAAAGAGTGGGAAAACAGAATAAAAAAACACAGGGGAGGAACCACTAGGACATGAAACACAGAACACATTGTGACGACCAGAAGCGTGGATGGTGACCTTGTAAAGATAGCCAGGAGGGAGTCCTGGTGCACCATCACAGGCGTTGACGTTCTTGGACATCTGGCTGTCTGATATCACTCCGTTGTTGCTGATGGTGGTTGGGGAAATGATGTCAATGATATCCCGGTCATCGTCACCTTCGTTGCTGGAGGCTGGCTCAATCACTACTGAGGGAATAGGCATCTTCTCCTGGGGGGAAAGAGCACCCGTTAAAAAGATTAAATAACACACCCATTTACACATAGTAAAATTAAGGCATACCATAACCCGGAGGTTACCATGAACACAATTCTTTTTTTCTTAAAACTGGTCCTGCGTATATACAACTGTAACAGTTACTCAGTTAAAGTAAAAGCGTAATGCATCCTCAAATCAATACAATTTATTTAAAAAGAAACCTAAAAAATTTGCATAGTCACATATTGGTACCATTCTATTTGATCCTCAGTGGAAACGTTTTATTCCCCCCATTCCAAAATCTTTTCAATTCCTACCTGTTTATTTCCCTCTGTAACCAAACGGCACAACTACTGTAGTAAACATGGTGCCAAGCAAACCGTGATGATTATCAAGTAATGGAGGTGAGGGACAAGTGTTTGTTGAGTAATTGGGCCACATTTGTCCAGGGTCAAGAGTTATTCTGGAGCACCAATTATAAGGTCCGGAAAGTTCCCTGGTCTAAAAGATGTGAGCTGCTGGAACATGTACCTCATTAGGCTCAGCTTCAGCTGTTCCCGCATTGGACTCAGCCGACTCTTTAATGTTTTCGTCTTGTTCAGCAACTACAGTCTAAAGAGATGTGGGGAAGTATAAGAGCTTGAACTGGGACATTATAGGCAGCCAGGTTAAATGTTAAAGGTAACAGCTGGTAGGAGAATCCATGGAGAAGATCCTTTCTCCATACTTGTCACCATCTTGTCACAACCCATTGGATGAAAAAAGACACTGGTGCTTCTTTCTTCTCCAATGGGATTAGTCAAGGATTTAGGACCCAGGAAGTTTGCATCTAACATCTTCCCAGGGCGTTTTAGAACATGCGCTAAAACGATTTACAGGACTAGACGTAGAGCGTGCACACAGGGGAATTCAAACTGTTAACCTTGAATGGTTGTAAGGTTTTGTTGGCAGGGATAAACTGTTAACCTTTAAGGTGGTTGACAACCTTAAAAACAACATGCAGAGTGCTGTAAGACATTATTGATGGATGAAGAGGTTTGGTTTCATCGACTAGGCTTAAACTGAACATATCATAAAGTTCAAAATGTTATATATTAGTACTACTAGATAAAAAAACTAAGCTAGATACTGTGGAAGCTCCACTGAACTTTGCTGGGAATAAAAAAGGTAGGTCTACATAAACCATGCTGTTTCATTCCAAAGTCTTGACACAAATACATGTTCAATTATATAAGCAGCATGACTGTTAGTTTTTCATTGTAAATTGATATACGGGTAAGATAAACTCCACCACACATTTTGATGCAGCCGGGATCTGAGGCAGCCATTAACAACAACAGGTCAACAGCCTTCAGGATGAACAGAAAAAAGGGTAATTGGCCTTGATGATGAGAATATCCCAGTCATCAGACAATGTTATGATTCTCCATTTTAGTAGTATGAGGGAGGAATTGTACTGCAGTATTCAATTAGTCACAGCATCTCAGGCTACAGTGCATCAGAAGCAATCAGTTTGCACTTATTCTGATGCCGTTCAAGAATACAATAAATTTGAAACAGATATCTATGTAATCACACATGCAGTAGCATTTAACAGGAAACGCATTGTGGGGAAAGGCCATAAAAACATACAACACCAACATTATGGGAGCGATGACAACAAATGAATACATGGTAAGTATACATTGAACACCAAGCAAACAATTACCAAAATACACATCAGCACAATAAAGTGACAAGATTCAGTACTTGTAAGAAGTCAGAAAAATCTGCTAATAAGACTGGCAGTACTGCAAATACAGTATAAATACTACAACAACACAATATACTGTATAGTACTGTCAGGATTACCCCTAAGCCCTCTCTTCCACGACGTTCTCAGTCACCCGAGTTCTAGTGTGTGTGGCTCATTGGTCCTGTTCTTATGTTCTGATTTATTAGGTACTCTCAGTTAGGCTTACACAGCACTCTAGCCTTCTCTATGCTGTCAATCAGCGCAGCTGTTTGGTTTCCCGCAGCTGCATGTAATTTTCATTAACGGGGTATATATACCAGAGAGCTAAGAGTGTGGTTGTCGATTATTGCTCCTTGTTTCTACAAATTATTTGAGTTTGACCGCTGTGAGTTTTGGGATCAATAAATACACGTCTGCACCTGCTATTGCCTCCGACCTGTGTGTGTGTAAGCGTGACAAGTACGAAACAAATCAAAGATTTGAGCATCATTTAAGCACTATTTAAACACAATGTATAAACAGAATATATATAAATAAGACGCCAGAAATGTAATGTTATCAGAGACTGCCATTAAGACAGTATAACAGTATAAATATTAAATGTACATATTGATGATAGGGGCATATCACAAGAAAAGGTATACAACACAACACTTTTGAAACATCATCTTCTACTGTCTTTCAAATTTATCATGTGTACTTTCCAGAAGGAACATCAGGAATATACTGTATAGTAATGTAAATATTCTACTGGTATCACCACACCTGTAAACCTACATGTACAGTACTATTATATACTAATAGAGCATATGTGAACAGTAAAGTAATATTGTCATTGAACGTTTTCACAGCAAAACGCTAGTCTTTTAAAATTTATATCCGATAAAGTGGATCCAATTGAAGGCCAGGTCTGATACCAAAATGTTACATTAGATATTGATAATGTTGCTGCCTTTGTGCATTAATCTGGATGAATGCTGCTACAAGGCCTCCATTCTACCTTTAAGTAAATTAGGAATAACACAAACTTCCAGCGGACTAAGCCTTCGAAGTCTGATAGCTCAATGCATTCTCATGGCAAGACCCATAGACAGTATATAAAATGGACCAAGCCACGCCATTGACTTCGACAGAGACCAAGTTAATTAGAAGCACTTTTCCGGTGATAGCCGAGCGTACTGCGTAGTTGCTACGCAGTCTCAAACTGAGTTTGACGACGTAGATGTGACGTGAATAACCTGTCTGAAAGTTGTAATTCTTCTCATAGCTCTGCCAGGAGACATCTGAATCATTCCGAATCTTGCATGAGTAGGAAGTATATCCAATCCATCAAAACGTTGCAGAATTTTTTTTTCTGATTCTTTTCACAGACTCTCTATGGGCTTCTCTCATGACTGTATGCCTCCACGTCCCCCCGATTGCCTGCAAGCTTCTCCTGGACTATACGGTAATTTCTCTACTGTGCGATAGAAAGTTGCATGGTTAAGACACAATCGTTAGCCTATTTTTACATAAACGGCTGCTACAAGGCCATAACGTGAGATTCAAGGTATGGAGCCTTTTATACATTGTCGTGTTTCTTTAGAAATATACAACGGACAAATAGAGTCTTTAAACGCTTCAGATGTATAGTGATTCACTCTCAAAGTGACGCCAAAATGAATGGGAGTCTATGGAATGCTAACAGAAGGTGATGGCTTGTTAGCCTCATAATCTCCCCATATGAGCTTCAATTTCTGGGTGCTGGCTTACCCCCTTGGCAAGACCTGAGTAACTGTACGTAATAGAAATTTTTCAGCATAACGTAGACAGCCTTACTGTATGGCCAATCAAAATTAGATTTTTTAATGTATTGAATCTCACTTCCAAGAATACACCAATCGTTTACAATTTAAAGTACTTGCGGAACATTTAGTTCAGGGATAATATGCTACATTGGTGAGGTTAAGGTTAGGGTAAAGTGAGGTTAAGGTTAGGGTAAGGTTAAAGTAAACTGACTATTTTTACGTTTCGTAAACGCACGAGGCATACGTTTTCCTGCCTCCGGAAACGTCGCATGGACTAAACAACGTTATGTTTTTTTTACAATTTCGTACATATCGCCATTAAAAGATATGCCGGTTATAACAGTATTATGTTGGCATTACAGGGATGCCACAGTAGTCTGTTTAGTTACCGGAGCCTCTTCTTGAGGACACCCTTTATCATCCACCAGTTCCGGACAAAGAGTTGTTATGATTGCAGACCCACCAACATCAAGCAGCTGCCGCTTAGACAATAGTTTACCTGCTTATCTGCTTTGGATTTAAAAATTCAATGAAGTTGTACACTCCAAAATTAGTTACAATATATTTTCCTAGATTGTGTATGAAAAAAAATCTATAAAAGATTGCAATGTTAAGGCCGTATTTAGAAGAAATCTGCCGACATGGAGATAGCGCTCCCATTTTCGGGGGGTAAATTAACTATTGCCTTTTTGGCTTACCTCTAAAAGTAATATTTGTCTAAACTGGATTTTTTCAGCACACTTACAACTACAATAACATTCTAGCAACTGTTTTTGAACTACAGGAGCCCTTTCGAAAAGCAAATTCATGCTCGTTGTCGTGAAAGCTGTTAGAAATAATGGTTTGAGTTGGTACTTCTAATAAGGATGCGGTCTGATAGACCTTCCAATCAGCCAATCAGGGTTGTGTACAGTATATAAATACCTTCATATTGGTTTCCTACCACCCACATAATCAAACTGAGAATTAAAACGGCCAAAGTTTCTCAGTTAATGTAATTATTATATTAAAATACTGTATTTCAAGTCATTTTCATAAAATAAATACACAGTTATTTATCAAACAAACAGTAATGGTTTAAAACAAAAAATGTCCATTGGCATTTAAACATGAAAGCCTTTATCAAGTCTATTTTATTTTGCCTTACAACATCTACCTTGTGAATCTTACCCACAAGGCAATGCCCCTACATACTGTAGCCTACATCCAGACAGGAGTCAAAGTTGTACTGAAGAAAGTAAATTTTGCAACATGTTTATCAGGGTTTTGGGAATAGGGGTTAAGAATCTCGGGATAATTACCAGAATCTCCTCCACTGGGGACTCCTTCACTTCAGCCATGTTTAGAACGGATTCCTACGTACAGAAGACAGTTGATTTACATTCACTAGAACAACCGGGCGCATGCATTTTCATGCATTTTCCAAACGTTTTTGTGCAGCAATTTACTTCTCTGCAAAATGTTGTCTTTAGTTTTTCATTGTGTTTGCCATTAGCTGTAGCCAAGGCAGTAGCTTATTTTCCTAGGGTCCAATCAATATAGCAAATTGATATATTTTTATATATTAATTTGGTAAGAGCGTGGGGGGTTGCAATGGGTTCAATTCCCAGTACAAAAATGTATACACTACAGTACGTCTGTCACTGTTAGGATGGGGACTGTGCCATATGGAGGTTTTGGTTCCACCTGGTGGCCAGGACAGTCATTTCACTCTCCCATCTCTTTATTGGACTTCATCACACTGGTCTTTATTTATCCACTGATCATTGTTCATCAGCTGCTCCTTGTTTTCCATTTAGTGTTTGTATATCTGTTCCCTCTGCTCATGTGAGACTGAGAGCTGTTAATACAAACCAAGAATTTGGTCTATTAAGCACAAATTAATTATTTTCATTGCCTGACAGTGGCACTCCCAGACAGGGGCACTCCCAGACAGTGGCACTCCCAGACAGTGGCACTCCCAGACAGCGGCACTCCCAGACAGTGGCACTCCCAGACATTATTCATAGGGGTGGCCAGATGGAGCTACTGAAAATCTTGGGGTGGCAAACCAAAACCCACAACTGAATTTCAAGGAATTCTATTATGCTGTTGAAATATATAGGCTAGTTGAAAACTATATCAATATTAGAGCTAAGAAATCACATTTGATTTCTAATTGTACAGTTAATGTTAATAATTAAACTAATAACTAATACAGGTACTGTTAACAGTTATTTTGTATATATATATTTTGTATATTTTTTGATGTTGTAATACAGGGCTCAGCTGTAAAAGAGACATGGGTCTCAACTGATTTTCTCTGTATAAAGTTAAAACACCCCCTTGGCAGAGCCCCTGCTGCCCGATAAGTTAAGGAATTTTAAATGAATGATAAATAAATATTGATATCAGATACGACATTGACCAAGTGAAATGCTTTTCAATTGGGGGGATCTAAGCACAGAGATGTTAATGCCGATAGTTATAGCTAGGCAACACTTAGTACAGTACAGCCTTTAGCTTTAGTTTTGACTATGTTAATTGAATTCACTGAGCTTAAACTCAGGTTTAACTACATCCAGTGGTTCTCATTGTCATGAGGTTAAACATTCATGCAAGTGCAGAATGCAGACAACACTGAAGAATGACAAATGATTGTTATGGCCACAGTAGTGTTGGCAATAAAACAAAAAACACAATGCGGAAATGCCTTGGTGAACTTTGCCAAGATAAAAGATCTCATATGGTTTGGTGAAACAATAAGGGGTGCAGAATACAAGAGGAAAATACTCTACATTCAAATGTGATTATAATATTTACTTCAGATACTCAAGGTAATTACTATAGAAATGAGCATGTAAAATCAATTATGATGTGAAACGAGATGATAGAAATAAGGCCTATTTAACGTTCATTTGGCACATGGAAGAATGCCATTATTTCCTCCACCCAATGTCAAACATGACAATCAAAGCCTTATACAGGAACTAGAATGAAGAAAGTCTTCAGAAATCAATACCCAAGTGGAAATCTTCCTTTTTCTGTGGTTTAGGTGTTTTTCTTGGTTTCAACCTTGACAAGGTAGCTGTTTTCTGGTCAGTAATAGGAGGGTGTATGTGTGGACAGATCTTCCACATACCTCAGTAGTTGTCGCCCCCTCAGGTAGTGCCTCCAGTGGAGAGCCCACAGTAGACTTTACCAAGAGTTAGAGACGAGATGTCATATTTAAAAGTAGGTTCCAACCATGATTGAAATGTGTTAAAAACAAAAGTTGTGGAGAGATTTGACGTCTAAACAAAGAGTGCAATTTTAATAAGTTAAAAAGATTTGTTTAAAATCAATAGAGAATATTTTAATGACACACGTGAAAACGTTTGTAAAACATGTAATCAGAAAGCATTTGCTTAGAAAGAATGAATAGGATGCTGATGGTGATAACCATGACAACAGTGAAAACAGATGTTGATGATGCTAATGATGATGATGATGATGATAATGAAATTATGATGACAGTAATTATGATGATGACGGTAATGAAAATGGCGATGATTATGATGACGATGAGGATGATGATTACAATGACGTCCTGTGGAATGGCCCGTAATTGTGATGATGACGCACATTGTCACAGTTATATAATAGATAAATATCACTCACAGCAAGCTTCTCCTCTTTAGGGCTAGTCGCACCCTCAGCTACCTCCACCTCACCAGTAGGGGCAGCAGTCTCCTGCATCGCTGCTACCTCAACCTCACCAATAGGGGGAGCAGGCTCTTGCATTGCTGGTACCTCAATTTCACCAGAAGGGGGAGCAGGCTCTTGCATCGCTGGTACCTCAATTTCACCAGACGTGGGAGCAGGCTCTTGCATTGCTGGTACCTCAATCTCACCAGAGGGTGGAGCAGACTCTTGCATCGCTGGTACCTCAATCTCACCAGTAGGGGGAGCAGGCTCTTGCATTGCTGTTACCTCAATCTCACCAGTAGGGGGAGCAGGCTCTTGCATCGCTGGTACCTCATCCTCACCAGTAGAGGGAGCAGGCTCTTGGATCTCCCCTGCATCTAAAGCCACCTGGGACTCAGCCCCAGGGGATTCTGAGGCCCCAGCAATCTCAGCTGGGATCACAACAGCTTCAGGGGCCTCGATGGCCTGACTTTCATTCTTTTCACAAAGACAGACAGAGGAAGAGGCAATCAAAATCCCCTGTCTAACCCATAATAGTGAGCACAAACACCCATTTCTTGTTTCACCATACCTGTTTGGTGCTCTTCAACAATGTAGCACCTTAGAAATAGTGACTTATTCTAATAATTTGATCCTTGATGAGCATGGATGTCTAACCATGTTCACTCTATTATATATATTTTTGTACTCTCTGTTTAGAAATGTGTTTCTCTATGTACATTGAAGGAATTCATGTGGATAGGTTAAGGCTGAATCACAAGAGCTAACATATAGAAGTGTTTTGGACAACCAATTCAAAATAAGTGTGATCATACCGTATGAACAACTCCACCCACAATTACAACTGAAATTCAGTACACAAATACAACTTAGAGATGCAGTCTGTGACCTTTTCAATTAACAAAATAATGTTTTAAACCTCACATATTGGCCTGAATGTGTAATATGCTGTTTATATGTGCATCAACTCTAAGTAGAAACATACCTCACGTCTCATACCTCAGTTAGTAAGTTTAAGTCTTGATTTTGATGACATGGGGCACAAACCATAACATAAAGCACAAATAAATTGTATTTTATAATATTTTTGGCCATCCATTTTAGCTCAATAGCCCCACCTTTAAAACCAATGGCCTGTTTAAATACATTAAACAAACAAAGCACTGAAATGAAGTACACAAACAAATACAGTTGAAGTACAGTGAACAAATACAACTGAAACAAAGTAAAAAAAAACACACACACACAAACAAAATATGGTCACCAAAAACTGAAAATACAAGTTAATCCACAAAGGAAAAATAAACCATAAGTGATTAAAAGACATAAACTGAGAAGCATTATAAAACAAAGTTCAGAATTCCGTTAAGCTAATATAATAGCATAAAGCATCATGGGAAAAATAATGTGATTATTGAAAAATGTCTGTCATAGAGCAACTCACCAGCTTATCAAAATCAGCTACAAATGTTGGTGCCGTTGCTTCCATCTTTAATTTGATGTGGTGAAAAGAGAAGGAAAGAGAGACAGTGAAAAAGAGGGCGAGCTAGGAAGTCAAAACTACAAAAGTTGCAAACTAGCAGAGTAAAACGTTTCAGAGGATGTTCATTAAATGATGGGATAATTTTGACAAAATTGTTAGAAATTGTTAGGACATGTAGTGTCAACACATTTCAGACTTATGCACATGTAAAATGTTTTATCAATACATACTGGTGAGTATACATTACTGTAGTTTCAGTAAATTGTTATATTTGCTATGTTGTTAAAATGTAATTCCACGTAAATAGACTAAAATTCAGTCTCTGGCTTATATACTGTACATGTAGTGTATATACCAGTGTAGACTGGTGAAACCTAATTGAGGAGAGGGCTCATATTAATTTCTGGACTGAATAAATGGAATGATATCCCATACTGGGTTTAATATGTTTAACTCCATTCAATTTAGTCCAGTCCAGATATTAATATGAGCCCATCCACCTCAATTAAATTTCATATTCTCCACTAGTACATACAAAAGAGGAACGGTTTCTTTTATATCACAATTCATTTAGAGGTCTGGAATTTTAATCACAAAAAAACACTCTGTTTTTTAACTCAGAGGTGTCAACCCGATTCCAAGCAGGTCCTAGTGTCTGCAGGGTTTCGCTCTTCCCTTGTACCTGACTGATTGATTAGGTCAATATTAGGTCAGGATCTCCCCCAGACTGTCAGTCTAGGTCTTAATTGAAAGGAAAGACCAGAAAACCAGCATACACTATGCCTTCCATGGAACCGTTTTGACAACTGTACTTCTGTTGTTTGCAAATAAATATTATATTTATTATCTGTTTCAACAAGGTATTCAGTTTGCAGTATGAATATTATCTTAGAAATGCCATTCCAATTCAAATCAATGTAGCAGAATGGTCAGAGCGGCATTCATTTTCACGTGTACCATTTCATTGTAAAGATCTAGCGGCCTTCTTCCGCATTAAACCGATTCGCGTGTTGTCACTGTGACAACTAACAACAATCGCCATTTTGTTGTGTACTAATCGAATGACCACGCCAAGCAGCTCAATGGCCTTTCTATCCATTCTATTTCTATGGGCCACACCCTCTGGAGCATCAGATCTACCCTCCAGTAGGGCAGCAGTATTCCACTCTGGCCCTTGTAGCCGGTTCCACTCTGTTTTATCATTGCAACCCTCTAATCTGAGACTTTTTTAGGCCTTGTATAAGTGGGCACAATTACTGATTAGGTAGAACAGAAAACCAGCAGCTCCCGACCTCATAGGGTAAGAATTAAGTATCACTGCTGTAGGTTTTGTAACATAGAGTGCTGATTTCACAGTTTTCTATTGCAAGTGTTTCCTTTTGATTCTTTACTATATTACATGTATGTTACAACTTCCAGTGGTAAAGCATTGGCTCTGACCAACATCATGATAATTCTCTCAATATCACCTGGTGATCACTACAATCAGAAATTAACATTTTGTGTTGAGGCTAATTACCTGGGGAAATCCGTTAATCACATTGTTGGTCACCTAAATCGGATCACAGACACAATTAGTGTTCGAGGCTTTTGGAAAACAGCTTTAAAAAAAGTCAATTTTGCGGCAAGAGATGAAATGGCATTCATAAAATGGACACAGTGGAACTGACAAGTGGACAAGCAAGCAGAGGGGAGAAAGGAAGAGGGGTTGTATTCTGTAGAGTTGCAGGATTGAGGTAGGGTTGCAGGGAAGCACTTGAACTACATTTTGTGTACATCGTCTGGCAGGAAAATAAGGACAGGGTATTCAGTTCCTTCTGGTCTACTCTATGCTAGACTCTACGTAGAGGGGTAGGAAGTCAGGTACCTCTTCCTTCTCTGTATCTATCTCTTGGTACAACTTTCCGTATCTCCTGTTTGCCACCTCGTCTTCGGACAGGTCCGAGCTCTCAGGCTCTTTGTGAGCTCGGCGGACCACTCCATCCTTAGCTACTGGGAAACGAGGCCCGGGAAACGAGGCGAAGAGGCTTCCTGCCTGGCTGCTGCTACCTGTCGTGGAGAAGAAGTCGCCGCAGTCGCTGACTTCTTGCCAGGAACCGGTGGCGGTGGCGCCCCCTGTCTCTGCGGAGGGAGCGGGGAAACCTGCCCACTGGGCTGAATCATTGTTAGCGAAAGGGTCCGCCGCCCACCCTGCCATGCTTTCTCTGGTCGTTTCTGCAAATGGATCCGTGACGAACCCAACTTCCCCACCCCCCCCTTGAGATTCAGCGAAGGGGTCAGAGTTGAATCCGCTGTGGAGCTCTGCAAAAGGATCCGAGGCAAAGCCGCCAGGCGTCGCTGCAAAGGGGTCAGAAGCAAAACCACCTCCCCCAGAGATCTCTGCAAAAGGATCAGCCCCAAAACCAATGATCTGTTCCTCAGTGTTGCCCTGTTCTGGGACACTGGTAGCATCTGAATCTGCCTGCTCTTTCTGATAAGACTGCACTGCTGCCTGTTTTATTGGTTGGATCCAGTCTGCTGCAAAACCTGCATCATCTGCCGAAGCATTCGGATCCTGTACGGTGCTGGCCGAATTCTGCTCCTGTACGGTGCTGGCCACATTCTGCTCCTCTTCGGTGCTGGCCACATACTGCTCCTCTTCGGTGCTGGCCACATACTGCTCCTCTTCGGTGCTGGCCACATTCGGCTCCTGTACAGTGCTGGCTACATACTGCTTCTTTTCGGTGCTGGCCGCATTCAGCTCCTGTATGATGCTGGCTGCATTCGGCTCCTCTTCGGTGCTGGCCAAATTCGGCTCCTGTATGGTACTGGCCACATTCGGCTCCTGTATGGTGCTGGCCGCATTTGGCTCCTGTTCAGTGCTGGCCACATTCGGCTCCTGTATGGTGCTGGCCACATTCGGCTCCTGTATGGTACTGGCCACATTCGGCTCCTGTATGGAGCTGGCCACATTCTGCTCCTGTATGGTGCTGGCCACATTCTGCTCCTGTATGGTGCTGGCAGGGTCAATGCCCCAGGCGAACAATCCTCCCTGGTCCGTTGTAGTGTCTATGAGACTTTGATCTTGTACAGCGTCCTGGTCCTCATCAGTGCTGGCCCAGCCTCCGTTCTGGCCTGCTGCATCGCCCCATTCGTCTGCCGTCTCGTATTCAGAACCTGAGCCAAAACCTTCTCTGCCTTCCGACCGTGCTAGGTACAGGCCGGGCTCACTGCCCTCTGGCGTGTCCACAATCACCTGGCCATACTCGTTGGTGACCCGCAGGCCTGGTGTCGATCTACGACGTTCTCTCCAACCTGCCTCCCCCGGCTCTGAACCTCCCTGAGATTCCCCCCACCCTGGCTCCAACCCTTCTGCTGACTCCACCTCCCCGGGCCTTTCCTCTCCTGATCCCCACCCCAGTGACCCTCCATGTGGGGCCGGATGGTTGCCCCCCACTGCACAAGTACCACAGTTGGGGGTAAGATGGGGGTTAGGGTCCCAGCTGCTAACCTCATCTTCAGCTGTGTTGGGCTTGGTCCCCAGTGGCTGCTCTGCGGCCTCCCCAGCCTCGGCGGGCCAGCTCTGGGCCTCCCCTGCCTCGGCGGGCCAGCTCTGGGCCTTCCCTGCCTCGACGGGCCAGCTCTGGGCCTCCCCTGCCTCGGTGGGCCAGCTCTGGGCCTCCCCTGCCTCGGTGGGCCAGCTCTGGGCCTCATCCTGGCCCGCCGCTGCAGGAAGCTCCTCAGCGGCCGGCTCGCTGGCAGGCGGGACAGAGTCTCCGTTCTCTGGGACCATGCTGAAGTCAGCGGCCCAGTCGTTGGCGAAGCCGGATTCTCCCGCCTGCTTGGAGAATGCAGGGAAGCCAAGGTTAAAGGCAATAGCGTTCAGGGCCTCAACACAACCAAACCCATCGTCCTCCACACCCAGAGAACTCACACAACCAGAATATGTCTGCAAGGGCCACAACAGTGAGTGGAAGTGAAGTAAAGAGTACACAGTTTAGAATGAAAGAACGAGAGAGAGAGAGACAGAGAGTGTGATCAAAGTGCAAGAGTGAAAGAAGACAAGGCATAGACAAAATAAGACAACCGTGATTGGATTGTGGTTAATGGTTTGGTCTCTGGTGTGCAATCTATTGTTCAGCGATGATATAAAAAGTGTGGGTCAAAATCATGGCTTTAATATCAAGAGATGTCATTAGTCTCAAAATGTCATTTTCATTCAGTGATTTTGAATATCAGTTTATTACTTACAGGCTGCACAGGTTCAGCATTTCCCTGTAGAAAAAAAAGATTTAATGTCAGGCTCATAAACATACACTACTTAATGTAAAATAGATATTCTTGTAAGGTTTATGCAGGTACTGTATTTTCTAATGCAAGAAGGGGTCGCTTAACATCTACATTTACGTCATTTTAGCTCTTTGCGCTCTTATTCAGAATGACTTACAGTATAGGGACAACCCCTGGAGCAACTTAGGTAAAGTGCCTTGCTCAAGGACACAATGTCAATGTGAATCGAAGCCTCCTTCCGACTACAACTCTGACTCCCTAACCACTGAGCCATCTGACTCCCTAACCACTGAGCCATCTGACTCCCTAACCACTGAGCCATCTAACTCCCTAACCACTGAGCCATCTAACTCCCTAACCACTGAGCCATCTGACTCCCTAACCACTGAGCCATCTTACTCCCTAACTACTGAGCCATCTGACATTCCCCTTTTCAAGAAGTGGATTTAAATCAGAACATGGTGTATGAGATTATAGGTGTTTTACCAATTAAACATGAGTAAATGACTGTACTTACTGTCCACAAATCCCAGGGTAGTTGCTGTAGAAAAAAAATACATGACCATGAATATTCACTATAAATGATGAGCTACTCTGTTAGGTGAATATGACTGTACAGAAACATTTTAAGGATATAATATACAGTCAGGTCCACAAGTGCTTGGACATTGACTAAGTTATCATTATTTCAGCTGTATACCACAGAATACTGGAGTGAAATTTAAATAATTAAAATGAATGCTGAGTGCAGACTTTCATCTTTAATTTGAGGGTCTTTCATCCAAATCAGGTGAACGGTTTAGGAATTACAGCACCATTTACAGGGGTCCAGAGTATTTGGACTTTTCACTGCTCAGCTGGTCCATGGCCCGGTGTGTCATTCCATCCTTAGTTCATTTAAAAGTAAGCAGATAAAAGGTCTATATTTGATTTCAAGTATGGCATTTGCATCTGGAATCGCTGTTATTCATCAATGTTAAGTTCAAAGTGCTGTCACTGCCAGTGAAGCAAAACATCATTAGGCACACTGTAAAAAGTAATTTGTTGACTCAACTCACAAAATTAGTAACCCTGTTGCGTGGATTCAACTCATAATGCTAAATCAATTTGAATTTGTATTTTGTTTTACCAAGCTTTATAGTTGACTCAACATGAAATTAATATTTCACTTGGCAATTTTACTCATGGAGTCAACTTCTCATCATTTTCTGATTAGTTGACTTCATGAAAAAATGATAAATGATGTTATCTCAACAATGTTTGTTGATTTAACTATTTTTCAGTTGAGATAACTTTGAAAAATATGTTGAAACAACCAAAAAGCAAGATTACTTTTTACAGTGCAGAAAAATCTAACCAATCATAGCGAAAACATAAGGTGTTGCAAAATTAACTAAGTGGTACATTCTTAAAAAGAAGAAATGCACTGGTGAGCTCATAAACCCCAAAAGGCCTTGAAGACACGAAAAAAGACTAAGGTGGATTTTAGAACAAATCTTTCCCTGGTGAAATAAAACCCCTTCATAAAAGTTGGCCAGATCCAGAACACACTCCAGGAGGTCAGGGTATTTGTGTAAAAGTCAACAATCAAGAGAAGACTTCCCAAGAGTAAATGTAGAGAGTTTACCATAATATACATTATAAACTATTGGTAAGCCTTTATACCAGGAAGACCAGATTAGAATTAACAAAAGCAGTTGTGAGACAAATTTCAACTTGTACCAGAATAATGGGAAGAGGAGAGTATGGAGAAGGGAGGGAACTGCTCATGTTGCGAAGCGTACCAGCTCATCTGTGAAGCATGATGGAGGTAGTGTTACGGCATGGGCATGTATGGCGGCCAATTGAACTGGTTCCCTTGTATTTATTGATGAGGTGAATGCTGACAAAAGTAGCAGGATGAATTCTGAAGTCTTTAGGGATATATTATCTGCTCAGATTCAGACAAATGCTGAAAATCTCATTGAATGGTGCTTCACAGTGCAGATGGAAGCATGTTCATAATGTGAAAGCAAAGAAGTGGAATGTTCTGCAATGGCCAAGTCAATCATCTGACCTGAATCCAATATAGCATGCATTTCACTTGCTGAAGGCAAAAATAAGGGCAAAACAAATGGGTTCCCGAATTCAGGTAGTCATTGACTGCACATTTGGATTAGCAAACAAGTATTAAAACTCACAGTTTAATTATTGATTATGTTCACTGTCTATGTAGTTTTGTTTGTAATTCATACACAGTTCATACAATAATTTTGACAAAAAACCTAAATTGAATTTTAAGGTCTACACTTAAAGCACACATTTATTGTTTAATTTCAAATCCTTGTACTAGTGGTGTATACAACCAAACCGATGATACATTTGTGACTGTCTAAATATCTTTCGGACCTGAATGTATATTCAAGATACAGTAGATAACATTCCATTTTAGTATAATAGATAGAATAAATGTGAACTAAACCTGTGCTAAGGGGGATGCAGCCTGCCCAATCGGGGCGTTGCTGTCAGGCTTGAATGGATCGAAGTCCATATCCAGGAGAGACTCTCCAGGTCTTTCATTTGGCTGCAAATAGAATAATGAGTGTGTTGGTTGCCAGCTCTCTGCAGTACTGTACTGAAAGACTGAACAGACAAGGTTAATCTGCAGTACTGTACTGAAAGCCTGAACATACAAGGTTAATCTGCAGTACTGTACTGAAAGACTGAACATACAAGGTTAATCTACAGTACTGTAATGAAAGACTGAACATACAAGGTTAATCTACAGTACTGTACTGAAAGACTGAACATACGAGGTTAATCTACAGTACTATACTGAAAGACTGAACATACAAAGTTAATCTACAGTACTGTAATGAAAGACTGAACATACGAGGTTAATCTACAGTACTGTAATGAAAGACTGAACATACGAGGTTAATCTGCAGTGCTGTACTGAAAGACTGAACATACGAGGTTAATGTTCACAGTATCATCACAATGTAGGGATGCTGATCTGGAGTGAGATTAATGTGATTCTCATGAGATTCATTCTCAGTCACTTCACGTATAGACTATTGTAATGCTCTTCTCACAGGTGTTCCCCCCAAAGGTGTTCCCTCCAAACTATGTTCGCAAAAGTGACTGCTGGTTGACTTCTAAAACACGTCTTAAGACACATCTTTTATACAGGCTTTTTATTGAGTTTTACTGCACTGTCTCTGTATATGCGGCATGTTTGTTGTGATTTGTTTTATGTATATTGTTTGTGAGGTGACCTTGAGTGTTATGAAATGTGCCAGTAAATAAAATGCATTATTATTATTATTATTATTATACAATACAGGGCTGTATTCTGCTGGCATGTGAGGATCACTTTTGTACCTTTGAATTTACTCATGTGACCAGTGTACCTTTAAGTACAGTTTTGTCCCTCAGGGTACATAAGTGTCCCAGGTACAGATATCAAGGGTAAAATAGAGACCCGTGCTGAAAGGTACAATATTCGTACTACCCCAGTGACAAGCTTTGTACCATTTTAGATCCATTCTCGTACCTTCTCTTCTGAAAGTATAGAAGAATCTAGATAATTGCGTGGACACACAATAACCACATTGAAACACAAAATTTGACATTGGGACTGTGAATTATGGCTCCTCAGGTGCTTTCTGGTACATTCTACTGAACAGCTCTGGACTGTCCTAAAGTGACGAAACTCTCTGTAAAAATCACCAATATATAGAGAGTATATCCAAAGTATTCCAGGTGAATCTCTTAATCATACAATCAAACTGGGTACATGATGTAACTGACCTGCGAGGGCGAAGCCGCAGGTAAGAATTGGCCCCCAAACAAGTCGATGATTTGCTCCTGGTGCAGCTCCTTGGTCGGCGTCTTGGGTGGGGGGGGCACCGGTGGTCCCTTTTTAAACTAAGGAGGTCAACAGAACGCATTATGGTTTACATACCATAGCTAGCTATCCTATAAATTATTCAATAATAGGGTTATATACTGTAATGTGATGTATATTTTAGGGTTTACATACCATAGATAGCTATCCTATAAATTATTCAATAATAGTGTTATATACTGTAATGTGGTGTATAATTCCCTGTGGTTGTTAGTACCTGTAACGTTCCCCAGTTTCCCTTCCCTGGAATATACAACTACATTTCTCAATAACCGGACTCTGTAACATTTCCTGTTCCCTTTCACAGAGAACTACATCTTCCCCTTCCTGGACTGATCTGAACTACAATTCCTATTCCCCAGTTCATCTTCCTGTGAACTACAGCTTCCCTGGTCTTGCCTCCTCAGAACTACATTTCCCATACCCGGACTCAATTAACCAAATTCAGTACACCTGCTCTCACTCTACTCTGTATTTAAGCCACACACACTCCATTGCCTCTTTGCAAGGTATTGTGAGTATTATTCTTCTCCATTTCTGAGCATTCTATACGTTATTGATATTCTGGTTTGACCTTTGCTTTGTTGAGATATTATTCTGCCTTGGATTATCCTGTGTTCTTTAGCCTGTGTTCGGATATAATTATTCTGGCCTTACCTACTGCATTGTTTAATTATTCTGCCTTGGATTATCCTGTGTACTTTAGCCTGTGTATGGATATAGTTATTCTGGCCTTACCTACTGCATTGTTTAATTATTCTGCCTTGGATTTTGCCTTTTTACCTTTACCTGAACAGAATTAAAGAAACATTGTTCTTTTCTACCTTGGGAGAAGTTATTCATTACAGTACCCTATTTTTAGTTATCATCATTTCCCTGATTTAAATGTATACAATATTATATTAGACTGCGCTGTGTTAAACATGATTCAGAGATGAGCTCCAGAATATAATATGACAAGTTCTTCTCATAACCACTAAAACCTCATGAAATTGGAACTTGTGAGATGATTTAAAGCAAGATGTATGACCTGCACAAGTATTTTAATATGTATGAATAACGTGATTCATTGCCAAGGCAATGATGAAATATTCCCACGTTTTATTTCCCATCCATTTCATGGTATTACAAATGAGAAATAAAATAGGGCCATCTTGTTTGATTACCTGAAATGGAATTGACTGTATCAAACTAATTTGCAACATGACAATAAACAATGTTTATCTGCGTGGTAGCTCATGCTAATGCTAAACGGTACCACAAAATGTCTATAGCATTGAAATGTATTTTATTTATACTAAATATACATCTTATATATTATTTTGGTATGTATATTTTAAAAGTATACAAAAAGATATACAAAAATATAGTGTATACAGACTTATGGTTAAACATAAGTGTACTAGAAGTATAATACTGGAGTATATTTTAAATATACTTATTTTTTTACTTGGGTTTATACCTGGTACACCAGGTGGGTGCAATAAATGAAGAGGTAGAACATAAAACCAGCAAGCTTTAGCCTTCGTAGTGTAGTTGAATACCGCTGGTCTATAGGAAACACAGATGCTAATGCTAAATGGAAACTGAGAAGACCTATAGGAAAAATGGATGCTAATGCTAACAGGTACATAAGACTGCCTACAGGAAACAGGGAAGCAAATTTTAAATGTATCTACTACTCATCCCACTGCTCAGGGACCTACAGAGGCAATGTGACATGGTTACTTACCATGGCACAACACATGCAATGTGTAGAGGAAAGGACAAAGTAGTAGATGCATGAACATGGCAACTAAAATATTGTTCTCTGTGTTCACATTCAATTTGGGAAACATTTTAATTTGATCATTCCAAAGTTTAAAGAGACTAAATGTAGTGTACAGTACATTAAATGCATAAATTGATTATAGATGTATAGACACTGTATCTTAATTAGTATGCAATGTGTTGACATCCAAGACAACAACATACATTAACAGATTAATGTAAAGGGAAAGCTGCTGTTGACATAATACATTTTCGGTTCAACAAAGATGTGTGCCTAGCAACACATTATAAACAGATTAGTTATTGTTTCCTTTAAGGACATGTGGGTGGTGTAGAGGGGTTTTGGAAAGTTAGGCTCCTTTTCTTTAGTACAGTGCACAAACACTTTAAAACTACCAAGATATTGACTTCTAACACTAGTGTTCTCTACGATTGTCTGTCTATTCATACAAATCCCTGTGGACTCTAAAATCTAAATTATACTATGAAGGTTTATTACTCACCATGATTACAGTATACAAAGAGCGCACAGGACAAATAGAGCCCAAACAAGTCAAGAGACTCTTTTTATTCAGTTCAACAAAATTAAATTGTTTTCGATATCAATTACTGAACTGGTGGGTGGATGGCATCCCTTAAAATAACTATCACTCACACAATACACTGCCAAACTTGTTTCGGTCACTACACAGCAAAAACACAGGTGTTATATCAACACCCTAAGTGTTACATTTACACTCCCAGTGTTTATATAGTTGGAAATAAATAACACTGAGAGTGTAAAACACTTAGGTTGTTGATTTAACACCAGAGTTTTTGCTGTGTACATTTGTTAGGTTAGGGTGCATTACTAAAAGGGTATGCCTATATTCTGATGAGTGAAGCGAATTTGAGGTTAATGTTCAGACATTTTGTCACTCCAGTCAAACAGCCTTGATTGTCAGTAATATGTGCTTAAAGTGTGGTAATAAGAGTGCGTTGGAGTAGGCATACCTGGACGGAGGGAGATTTTGGCCGGGGGGGACTGGGAGAGACAGGTGCCAGCATGTGGTTAGAAGTGGTACCTGGGCTCTCATCGCTATCGCTGTCCGGTGGCGATGGGGCCCGAGACAGACGCAAAGGCCCTGAATCACTGAGGTAAAGAGGCATTAAATATCAACATAAAAATAACTTCAACATCATTTACACATGAGCCAAGAGGACACCGGCTAAACGACAGAACATGGCTAGTACATTATTTGTGACTAAAGCTAAAGTAAAATTGAACTGGAAATGTCAAAAGAAACAGGCACAAATGTTACTAAATTAATTCTGAAGTTAAACCTGGGATGTAATATGTTACATATTTAACTGCTTTACTCTCTACCCTGAGATAGAAATTATAATTGTAAATAATACAGTTAATTTAACCTTTACCAGGTAATTCTAATTGTAAATGAAACACTAGCTAAAATAGCAGGACATTAGGCTTCTTAGAAAAACACATTCACAACACAAACTCAAAGCAGGGTGTCTACACTCTCAAGCCTAATGAACCACTTACCATGACGTTCTGTCAACGGACATGGAACATAGAGACCACAGGTCAACATAAGGTCAGGCTAAAGTTGCTTTCTAGGCTACAGTAGCTAGACCGCACACTGAGGATGCATTTCTTATGAACCAACATTTGGGATTATATGTCCTATCAACGTCAATGGAAATTGAGACAAATACTACACATCATAATTCCAAAAGTTAACATTGATACAGACAGACAAAGACTTAGGTTCAAAGCCATGAATGAAACACAGGTGCAAGTTAATGCAGCCTGAAATAAATCGATATTGGAGTGGGATATTAGCTAGGTTTAATTAATATGAGAACAATGTGGGCGCTTACCTGGGCGCCCCCTGTATGGTGAACATTTTGTCTGAGTGTTGTTCTCCCAGCTTAGTCATCACTTCATAGAGCTGCTTACAGAGCTGCAAAGTACAAAGAGGGAGAAAGAGGAGACATACTACATTACGTTTCAGTTTAAAGTGGTGGACAATTGGCCTCTCTAACATCTCTACCATAAAACTCTAATCCAGCATCTGTCGAAAATAAGCAAAAACATATTGTCGTAAACTGGGTGTCTGGGATCTAAAAAAAATACAAAAAATGATAATTGATGTAGATAATTATAGATTAAACAAAATACATTGGGTCAATTCAAATTGAATTAATTCAGTTATTAAAACTGTTTGAAAAATGAATAGCTTTCATTTCAGCTAGGTTATTTTAAAAAGCACTTTCTCAAATACTGAAATACTGTCAATTCAATTTACTTGAATTCAACCAAACACATGATAAATGCTTCCCTTTCTTACTCCCTTAAACCAGGTATGATACTCAGAGGACCATCCAGAGACGTTTAAACACATTATGATACTCAGAGGCCCCTTCCAGAGATGTTTAAACACAGTATGATACTGATAGGACCATCCAGAGAGGTTTAAACACAGTATGATACTCATAGGACCATCCAGAGAGGTTTAAACACAGTATGACACTCATAGGACCATCCAGAGAGGTTTAAACACAGTATGACACTCATAGGACCATCCAGAGAGGTTTAAACACAGTATGATACTCATAGGACCATCCAGAGAGGTTTAAACACAGTATGACACTCATAGGACCATCCAGAGATGTTTACACACAGTATGATACTCAGAGGCCCCTTCCAGAAACGTTTAAACCCAGTATGATACTCATAGGACCATCCAGAGACGTTTACACACAGTATGATACTCATAGGACCATCTAGAGACGTTTAAACACAGTATGATACTCAGAGGCCCCATCCAGAGACGTTTAAACACAGTATGACACTCATAGGACCATCCAGAGACGTTTAAACACAGTATGACACTCATAGGACCATCCAGAGACGTTTAAACACAGTATGACACTCAGGGGACCATCCAGAGACGTTTAAACACAGTATGACACTCAGAGGACCATCCAGAGATGTTTAAACACAGTATGACACTCAGAGGCCCGATCCAGAAAAACAAAATATTATTAATTTTAGATGAGCTGAAGGTTACATCATTAGGACCCTGAAATAATGGCTTCTGAAAAAGTGTATTTTAATAATTAATAATAAATCAGTAATTTCCAACAGTGATAGACAACCTTGCAACATCTTGGATATGTATTTGAATCAATGTAATGCCACCTTGGGAAACGAAGGGATCAATTTCTATCAAAACACATGGGAGTTCTGGGATTATTCAAAACTTTTGGCCCCCATTGTAAATCCAGAATATATAACACACATTCATTTTATTCTCTAATTATTCAAGTCACTATTGTGTCTCATAGTTGATGGGTTAGGATTGTCTCACTGGACATTTAGTCGGCACCATATGACAATGTAAGTCAGTAGGGAGGGTATACATGAGTCAAAATGTAGTTGTACCGTGTAGTTGTACCTGCAGATGGCGCACTAGAACCAGAGGCAGCAAAAATGGATAACCCTCACATCAATCTTAATCAAGGACAGGTAAATACAGGGGTGTCGGACTGGGGGTAGAACCAATACTGATTACCAGGGCCCAAGAGGAGTAAGGGCCCTTGAAAAGTCTGGAATACATTTTATTTTACCTGGAACATGGAACATGGGGGCCAATCAGGACTGCCTACTGTATGCATAGGGCCCAGGACCTTGTGCTACACCCCTGGGTAAATATACAGGGGTATCAACAGACCTTGGCTTTCCGGGCCATATTCTCGGATGAGTTTGGTAGTCTTTTGTTTTTTGTGTGCTTACATTAACACTGGTACGGTGCAAATTAAATGTGTGCACTGACAACTCTCAGGTACTTTTCAATTGTGTAGGTTTTCATGAAACAGCCGTTACCTTCTAGACGTCAGATGACCTTAAGGTTGTAAAATCCCACTCGCCGTTTAAATTGCTCGAAAACCGATGGGTTGGACCAGAGTCAAAGGGCATGAGGACAGGGGTTTAGCACAACATTCTGGGCCCTGTACATAGATGGTCTTGCAGAGCCCCTTCCCTAATTCCCAGATTTGAGGGTCCATCTATACATTAGGGCCCTATATACGAAGTTCCCTTTTCCACTCGGTCTAATGCCACTGCATGGGGATAAAGCAGTGTTTACAAAATGGGGCCTTAGCTTTGTCACTCTAATTGGTTAAAGTTAACCCAATCAGAATATAGATGCATAATCCCAGTCCAAACTCTGTACAGAACACAGAGCAGCGGGAAGATTCAGGTTTGGTTATAAGGAAATGCTGCTTTTTATCTGCTCTATCCTACCCTGAGACCCTGCTGTCAAACAGGACACTATTCGTTCAAACACATGCCCCAGGCAAACGCAGGCATCCACGACAGATGCAGTTGGGGTGATCTGAAGGACAATATGGCGGAAACAATCTGGAGTTCTATGGCTCATACCGGAACCACATTGGGTCAGTCAGGTAATCAAGCTCTGACAACAGACAGGACAAAAACGAGCCCATGCTACTATTTCTTAGGAGGAATAACAGTCTAGTGTAGGATGAACTCACCTTAGTAACACAATTACCATGAAATTCACCAGTACTACTGCAGACAGTAAAATAACACATAGAATAGGACTAACTTATGGTAGTTACTGTAGTTGTTTCCCTAGACCGCTGATAAAATGACATGCATTGACAAGTGCGTGTTCTCGTTACTAGTTAAAAATGCAGTGTCTTTGAACACAATCTTGTGCAGTCTAAGGGTGCTTATTTATAAATATAATAAAGCTCAAGAAAAAAGCTCTGCAAATTTCTTTTTGAACTTACCACAGAGATTTCCCGATGAAATTTGGCCTCCAGGCTTGTAACATTCTTGAATGTGTTCACGTAGAACCCGACTCGACTAGAAGGGGCAAAGAAACAAATCTGTTGTGTTTTCACAAACAAACATCTACATCAAGGCATTAAAAAGTAGAAAGGGGAATGGGGATAAACATGAAATCAGTGTGGTGAGTTCACACAATATCACTTCAAATTGTCCTGTGCAAAATGTATTTATTCACAATCACACAAACCCATATAGGGGTTGGTCTGGATCTTGAACACATACTGTACAGCTCAGCTGTTGGAAACAGATTTAGCCAAAGGAAGACTGTCACTATAACAATGATAGGGCTAAAAATACAGGAAACTGCAATTCACATCCAGCGTTGAAGCAGTGCTAAAGGGCATGGAAGAGAATGGAGGCCTCTGATTGGACAAATTATGTAACACAGCTGCAAGCTTTTCTCTTCAATGAGCAGCCAGTGTTCAGACTGATGCTACTCAAAATGGCAACATGTACAGTGCTTGAACATCCACTCCCTGACTGACACACACACACACACACACACACACACCCACACACACACACACACACACACACACACACACACACACACACACACACACACGCACAACCACAATGACAAAACCAAATAAGACTCAACTGGTCACATTCCAATTATTTTAATTGTAGAAATGACAAATAAGGGAAAGTGACACTTTCGATGTCTATTATGACATGATGTTTATTCAAGATGAATTGGTTATCGTACATTATTCTTTAGTGCTTTAGTAAGATGTGGTGAACTATTGGTTTATAAGTTAGTAGTTTAAATAAAAAAGAACATACAGCGCTGGAAAAGAGTACACTGCACTTTTTTTTTTAAATCAACCCCATTGAAAACCTCTGGAATGTGATCAAGAGGAAGATGGATGGTCACAAGCCATCACAAAGTGAGCTGCATTGCCAATACGAATGAAAGCCAAATATTATACTATACAACTCTTCCTAAGTTATCACATTAGTTTTGTTATTTTTTTAAATATAACTTTTTTCTTTGCATTATTTGAGGTCTGACAACAATGCATACTTTTTTGCAATTTTGACCAGTTGTCATTTTCTGCAAATAAATGCTATTAATGACAATATTGTTATTTAGAATTTGGTAGAAATTCTGTATTTGGTTTATGGAATAAAACAAAAATGTAAATTTTACCCAAACACAAAACTCTTTCAACCGATTATTCAATGATTGCATATCAGGTTTGTTGTCAAAATGTACAGACTGTTAGCTGTTTGCATTGAACAAATTAAACAAAAGCAATTGAAATAGCTCAACACAACAATTGCATCAAGTGGTTTCCCCAAATTCAACTGCAAATGCAACTGATAATGACTTCTCCAATTTTAAAATTATTCAACCCCTTCATGTCAAACATTTTTAGTAGTTAGTAGAGCACCCTTTTGCCATTATAACAACCTAACCTCACCCCTTTGCACATTGAAAACACGGGATTGCACTTTACAGTTGTGTTATTCATATGCCCAAAAAAATGTTTGTGTGCTATAGAGACACCATATGTTAATTTGGTTAAAGGGATACTTCACCAATTAGCATTAAGCTTTGTATCAGTAGACACCTGGTAGTATTTCCATATGACCGTGCTTCCCTCTCTCATGTCCACCTGAGACGATAAATTTGTCTGGATAAAAAGCCTCTGATGATGCAAAAATCGTTGTTTTATCTTGAAACCTGTATGTATCTAGTCTCTGGTTAGACTTCTCACTCTCTTTCCAGACCACATCAACTCCAATCTAAAATCAAATCCAAGATCGGCTTGCTGTTCCACAACCTGGCCTTTTTCACTCATGCTAAACACACTCCTTAAAATTGACCATCTTGCCAACAATAGTATTATTTACAGGATTGCCGGTAACACCCTCTGACCTAAATTTGCATACATTGTAATAGATTATTTGGAGTACTTCAAGTATTTTGTGTCATATTGGAAACGTCATGTATTTTTGCACTGTTATGCTTTCTACTGGCCAGGTCCATTTTGCAAAAGACAATAAGTTCTCAATCGGCTTACTTGGTTAAATAAAGGTGAAATAAACCCTTATGGTAAACTAGAAAATAAAAACCATAAAAGGGGCCCGTTCGGGGTAGAGCAATATACCAGGATTATTGTAGGGTAGGGGAGTATTTGTCAGTTTGCACACTATGTCAATTGGAGATTTGGCTTCTACGTTTAACTCAACCCCAACCTGCAGAGGATGTGGGCAGCTCTCCAGGACAGTGTGGGTCAATCTTTCTTCTGTGACAGAACATTTTTCACCTTGCCAGCTTGGGGATTCAATTTCGCAACATCATGGTTACTGGTGGTCAGTGGCTCTCTAACCTTATTTCAACCAGAAATGGGAGCTTACATGAGATCACCCAGATCAGTATAACTGGTTTTAGTTTATTGTCTTGTGCTAAAATCGGATGTGGCAAATAACTCTGGTATGCGTTGTACAATTTATACAGTCCAATTCATTCCAATGCGTTGCAAAATAGCACCATCTGGTTAGACTCTTCATTTCCCACAATGCTGTTCTGCAATGGCTTATGGGGATTGGCTGCCCCAGACCAGATCAAATCCACCAAAACCTTATCTCACCTCTAGTTATATGGCATGTCTCACTATCTGACAGAAACAGAGATCGACTTAAAGGAAACATAATTATTATTATTTTTTTTCTGTCAGCGCATTTGCCCAGATCTATGAATTTACTCTAACACTATTACACACTTTAGCAAATCCATTTCATCTAAGAATCCTAGTTCTCCTAAAAGTGGTGCAAATCCAGGACTGAGTAATATTTTGGATTTACATCCACATTTCATCAATAAGTTTAGATTATTCTGTACATGATGATTCATAAATAATACAGATCAATCAGAATGTACATGCTAAGGACACTGTATATCCAACTGGCAACAATCAAACTATACCAGATGAATTATGTTAGTGAAGTTTCTGGAAGTTTTCTGCTGGTTCATCCATATCTATGGATGATTGATGACTCCTACACAGTGTATGAAGTACACTACACATTACAATTAAAGACTCAGTTGTTTGTCATTTGCAATGTAATTCGATAGAGTTAATAACACAAAATGTTTTTTATTCTCGATATTTTGTATTAATTAGTGCATACAGTAGCAAAACCATATTCTATTGGCTGTAATTGTCCATTGATTCCAAGGAAAATATTTCTTACTGAAAATTTAAAAAAAATGTAACTCTCACATCCAGCCCAGGGAGGGCTGCTATGCAGAGCCGTTAATGGACTCCCTTTCGCATTGTCTCTTCTGTTTTGTCTCCTTGGTTCCTTTCAGTATTTATATGGTGGTTTTGTTAGTTAGATTATTACCTCATGTGTCCTTAGGTGTACTGCCCTGTGTGTATGTCCCATGTTAGTGTTCAGGTTTGCCTCCCTCTTGTGCCTCTGTTGTATATTGCATGTTATATTGATTTGAGTTTGTGATGTCATTGTTAGTACCTCCCATGTCTTGTCGGATGTTTCTGTTACCCAATGGATCTCTGTCTGTTATCCCTAGTTAATTTCCTTGCCCAGGTGTTGCCCATTGTCTCTTGTTAGTAGTTGTATTTAGGTTGAGTGTTTGGTCCTGTCTCTTGTCGGTCAATGTTCCATGTTGCGTGTTCCTGTTACGTGTCACTTAGTTAGATTCTCCTGTGTTCCGTGTTTGCCCCTCGTGGCAGTTTTGTTTTGAGTACTTTAAATAAATTATTTTGGATTATTGCAACCTTCGCGCCTGTCTCTCTGTTTGCTACACGGAGGAAACGTGACAGTAACCTTTATTTAACCATGCTAATAGATTGAGAACAAGTTCTCATTTGCAATCGCGACCTGGCCAAGACAAGGTGCAAGGCAACATTAAGTTACACATAAAGTACAAACATTCATGTTTACATTTATATAAACAGTATTAGGTTAGTTAAAAAATACTGTACATTCTGTGAAAATATGGTATAAACTAGAGAAGTAGATTATTGGAATGTAAAGTGACAGTACCAGAGAAATAACGCTAGGTTAGGTAACATGGTGAACATGGCTGAAAATGGTAATGTGCAAATTATACAAAGACAGCTGTGCGGTTGATTATGTGAAATATGCATTAAGGCTTTGATGAGTACGCTAGGGCATAAATGGGCAAAGAGAGGGGGTAGGGTCAAGATTCCTTCCTATACATCAAATTCTCTACATTGGTGATTAGCAAACATGACTCAGGTGTTGATATGGTTTACCTGTCCCAAAGAGTTGGCAGCTCATCCTGTAGACCAATATTGAGCTCATCAAAGACTTTCTGGGCTTTTTTCAACTCTTCCTCTGCCTAAAGATGGAAATCCATATTGAAAGACACAGGGGATCATGTATTAGGGTAGCCAAACTAAGTGGAACATACATATCATATCTTTACTTGTAGTGTTCTGTCAACAATGTTGTTATAGGACATGACTGCCAAACGGAAGCCTGACATCAAATGCAGCATTTTAATGACCACTCGCATTTCAATTACAGTAAAGAGTTGACGGGTCAGGCAAAAAAAACGCTAGTCTCTATGTTGGGGTACAAGACAAAACTAGCAGGAGTTATTTTTATACTGCGGAAGTTGTGTATTTCACTATTGTTCATCACTATAGTGGTGAAGGTGGACAGAAGTTAGTACTGAACAGGTCTTACCTTCGTAACTTTCCGGTCGCTTCTATTGGCCACTGCCTGGATGGTCTCAAGGTGGTGCCGTGCACTGTCATAGTCAATGAGCTTTCGGCTTCTCTTCGCCACACGGATCTGATGGTGTATAGAGTACATTAGAGTACATTAGAGTACATTAGAGTACATTAGAGTACATTAGAGTACATTTAGGATCTGACAGTTTAAAGAGTAAATTAAAGAATGTACAGTGTATAGAGTTCAATTAACCATTTATTTTAGTAGAGCACTAACCTAGACAAACTTCTTAACATATATGTGAGTTATAGTATGAATAATAGTATTGGACTACAAACAATAGTGGATATATGAATCCATATAAAGCAAATATATACTAAACTTATGTTATAGCATTTATCCATGAAAAATTCAATCATCAGTTTTGATCTGAAACTTAATTTAGCCTAAAGTGCTGATTATCCAGCAGTGCAAATAGCTTCTCAGGCAACTGAGACAAGGAGCGCTTGTTGTATTAGTTTCTGTGGTAACAGAGCCAAGGATCGCTTGTTGTATTAGTTTCTGTGGTAACAGAGCCAAGGAGCGCTTGTTGTATTAGTTTATGTGGTAACAGAGCCAAGGAGCGCTTGTTGTATTAGTTTCTGTGGTAACAGAGCCAAGGAGCGCTTGTTGTATTAGTTTCTGTGGTAACAGAGCCAAGGAGCGCTTGTTGTATTAGTTTCTGTGGTATCAGAGCCAAGGAGCGCTTGTTGTATTAGTTTCTGTGGTAACAGAGCCAAAGCTAAGCTGCATTGTTCATGCAATACACAGCACCTTGAGATCGGGGAACTGCTGCAGGTACGTTTCCAGGGTGCTGAGCGAAGAATCTACCAGCTTCTGATGAAAGTCCTCCCATAAGACATCACAGTTCTACATGAGAGACAGAGCAACACACTGGAAATTATGGGAATAGTTGGAAAATCTGTTTCATAAGATGTATTATTCCAAAGACCATTGAAGGAAGATTATAAACAGACAGCTTCAAGTAAAAGTTTAGACTTCTTATTTCTCCACATCAACCCTGCTTATATGCCGACACTACAAATGTATTGTATCTTTCAACAGAAAGAAAACAGAAATAATTCACTTTAGAAGACCTTTAACTATTCGCAGTATCTACGAGTTTAAAATTTGGTCACACAAGCTGAACTTTGTAGATTCATATAAATACCTAGTTTTTTTTATTGATGAACATGTGAATTTTAGAAAAAGTGTTAAGGTTCTTGCTGATTCGGCACGTAGAGCTTTGGGAGGAATTATTGGAAAAAGCAAGAATCTGAAGGACATAAGTTTTCAAACGTATTCTAAACTATTCCAAGCTTGTGTGTCCCCTATACGTGATTATATTGTGGGGGTTAGAGGACTTCAAAATATATCTAACTGTGAATCAGTATGATTCCTATACTTGATTATATTGTGGGGTTAGAGGACTTCAAAATATATCTAACTGTGAATCAGTATGATTCCTATACTTGATAATATTGTGGGGTTAGAGGACTTCAAAATATATCTAACTGTGAATCAGTATGATTCCTATACGTGATTATATTGTGGGGGTTAGAGGACTTCAAAATATATCTAACTGTGAATCAGTATGATTCCTATACTTGATTATATTGTGGGGTTAGAGGACTTCAAAATATATCTAACTGTGAATCAGTATGATTCCTATACTTGATTATATTGTGGGGTTAGAGGACTTCAAAATATATCTAACTGTGAATCAGTGCAATATAGTGCCATAAGATATTTTTTGGGGCTGCATAAATATGCCCCTATATTGGCGATGGCGGGAGACATGGGATGGGAATCATGTGAGGCTTGTTGGAAGATATATATGGAATTGTTTATTAGATATGTATGGCCCAGTTATGGAATCGTTTATTAGATATGTATGGCCCAGTTATGGAATTGTTTATTAGAAATGTATGGCCCAGTTATGGAATCTTCTATTAGATATGTATGGCCCAGTTATGGAATCGTTTATTAGAAATGTATGGCCCAGTTATGGAATCGTCTATTAGATATGAATATATATATATATATATCAGCCGCGGTCGGTGAATCTTAATTGGGGAGGACGGGCTCGTATTACGCTCAGAACCGGAGTGAATGGAATGTGTGCAAATCAAAAAAACAATTGGTTTTGTTCGTTGCGCACCATTCCATTCACTCCGGTGCCGAGCGTAATACGAGCCCGTCCTCCCCAATTAAGATCCACTGACCGCGGCT
>JACXGM010002538.1:0-20505 GCA_016801145.1 Umbra pygmaea
AAATTGTATTGATGCTACATAAAGACTATGGTCACAGTCCACCCATCATATCTTCATTGCTGGACAATAATTGAACACGGATTGACCTTATTACAATGGGCTGTGTACCTTCAGATCCCCCACCCGGTACAGCCAGAAGAGGACTGGCCACCCCCTTGAGTCTGGCCTCTCTCTAGGTTTCTTCCTAGGTCCCTCCTACCAGGGAGTTTTTCCTAGCCACTGTGCATCACTTGTGTTGCTTGCTTTTGGGGGTCTCGGGCCGGGTGTCTGTCAAAGCACTTTGTGACAACTGCTGTTGTAAAAAGGGCTTTATAAAATAAATTTGATTGATTGATTGAAGTAACTACTGAGGTAAGTTGATTAAATTGCTACCTCTTTTGATATGTAATCTGCCTTTATTTTATCAGAAGCCCTTTATGATGCATATACTGATCTTTATTTGTATGTGCACAGCGTAATTATATATTTTTAGCTTTGTAGATTACCATATGCCTGCTAGTTTTTTAGCTTGACTAGCTGGGAAGGTATCTCCAGGGGTAAATTGATTAAATGGCTACATCTTTTGAATTGTCAAATCGGTATATTTTATCGGAGACCGTTTATGATGCATATACGGATCTTTATTTGTATGTGCACATTGTAATTATTAATTTATATTTAGTTAGTAATTGATGTTGGATTACTAGGATCATTAGGGTTGATTAAGGACAGGGTTTATTTAGGTTTTATCTGCTAAACCTGACAGTGTTAGCTAGTCAGCTGAGTACTGTGTCTGATGCTAGAACTAGTTTAAATAAGGTTGTGTTTGTTTAATTATACCTTTAAAATTGTTGGTGGATTACCTGTATGAATACAAATGATTCCACACAAAAATATCATAAGGCATAATGAGCTTTAAAATGTTTTTTAATTTTTTTCCCCAAATGTCACAGCCTGAGTGACATTTTGGTGGTGACTGCTGCTGGTGGCTGGTGGCAGTGGCTCCTGGTGGTATAAGAGGAGACTGGAGGCTGCAGACGGTGTGCTGGGAATGGAGAGGCCAAATACATCCGTGGCAACCAGAAAGGTGTTTGGCAGTGGCCTAGATGTTATGACTTTAGGTGAGGAAGTCTGCTGTGTTGAAATTGCCTTCTTAGTCTAACTAAAAAACTAACTAAATATAAATAAATAATTACACTGTGCACATACAAATAAAGATCAGTAAATATGCATCATAAAGGGTCTCCGATAAAATATACAGAGTTGACAATTCAAAAGATGTAGCCATTTAATTAATTTACCCCTGGAGATACCTTCCCAGCTAGTCAAGCTAAAAAACTAGCAGGCAATTGGTAATCTACAAAGCTAAACATATATAATGACGCTGTGCACATACAAATAAAGATCAGTATATGCATCATAAAGGGCTTCTGATAAAATAAAGACAGATTACATATCAAAAGAGGTAGCAATTTAATCAACTTACCTCAGTAGTTACTCGATGAATGGTGTCTAACGCCGTAAAATTGTATATTTGGAACTATTCGAAGCTGCATAGCCCAGAAGTGTGCGGCAAAAAGCGTACAGCGGAGCCGAATGGGAGTGTCGCCTCTCTGTTTTCTCTATCACTCTGGTCATGTCGAGGCTTTAGAGTAACCCTCTTACTTCCACAAAAAAGCACAATGTCAATTTCTGTTGCTACCTGCTAAAACATACTAGGCTGTTCTTGGTCGTGTCGGTGTCATTGTCCCAGGAGTTAAGGTCACATCTGGGTCATGCATCTTGCATAAAATAAATATATAAAAATTTGATGAAACGGGGTGGAACGCTCATTATCCATTTTTCCATATTTTTCATTTTAGCACAAAATTGAAAATAGGAAAAACAAGTTATCCGTTTTGGTTTTGGAAACGAATATTGAGGAAACAAGTTATTCATTTGTTTTCTGAGTTTTGCTTTTGTTTTGAAAAACGACTGAACGAATGGTACACGGATTCGATTCCAACGAGTCCAACGAGTTCAAATGTAGCTTTTGCGAACTGTAAGGATAGAATGTTTATGTAACGTGCAACGCACCTCACATCGTCACATGCCGCCACAAAACTAGCGGCCAAGAATGTAGCTGATAATGTGAGCTCCGTTAAGGGGATGGAGCAACTGAAACTAGAGTTTTCTCCACCACCGCAAACTCTTATAGCTCAGACTAATAACTGATTTTATTTAGTGCCCATTTAATTCATTTAACATATTTAATATTGGGGGCATCCAACTTTTACTTACTTTTACTAACTCAGTTACTCGTTCTGAGAAGAAACTAGTAACTACAACTAATTAATTTTTTTATGTAACTTGCCCAACACTGGTTAAGGATTGGTGTACTGCAGGGGGTACAAACAGGCTGCTTTCAGCTTTACTTGATTAAAATCCCTCTTCACACAAATGCTACTTTTACTGGCCATAGACATATCTTATATGTAAAGAAAGCTTAGAATCTCACAAATGTAGCTCATATATCCAATTTGCAATAGCTATGACAAGAATAAAACTATGGAGGACCAAGTCTGCCAAAATAATAAATAAATAAATATATGCATCAATAAAAATATTTATACATAAAAATATACATAAAAATAGAAAAATATAAAATTATACATTTATTAATCAATATTATTTTCATATTTATTTCTGTGATAATTTATTTAAGTTTTTATACATTTTTATATTAATTTATTTCCATATTCTTTTATTTCTGTATTTCCAGATCCTTAAGCTAATGAGGAGGCTGTCAATCAAAGCATGTCACAGTGTCACCTTTTTCCCATTGGTTGATCGGTATCAGAGTGTGATGATCGATTTTACATGCCTAGATTACTACGTTAGTAGGCTTCATACAGTCTCTTGCCAGAGATTTGAGTCTTGGCTACCCTAGTTCAAAATGCTAGCTTTGGTTATTATTTGATTAACTGTTTTGCGTGGAGGGTCTTGCTGAAAGTTTATTGCAGTAAGCAGCATCTAACGACACAGAAGTTGACCCTACCGTGTAGGAATTTGGATGAAGTGTGATCATTGCCTTAATTTTTCGATATACAATTCCGTTAATGCCGGAGCAGTCGGACGCCCTTCTCATTGTAGCCTATCCATTTCATCAAAGAATAGAACCGCCAGTGCAATGTTCCGTTGTCTTTAAAACACACGCACACAAACACACCAAGTCAACCCCACACACAGAGAAACTAAGTTCGCCGGAGCGAGAGAGCAGCTACGGTAGTTAACGGAGCACAACAGGTGACACCGAAGCCACAAAAAAACGCAACTAATCGGCACAGTTAGTTGGATTTTCTGTTTGTGACATTGCATCTCGTTTTGGGGTTGGTGAAAGAATGATTTATCATACAAACCAACCCTGTGTTGTACCCTTGGTTCCTCCCCAGCTGCGTTTTTTACGTTCACAATCTATTTTTATCACAGACCGCATATATGGTTTTATCTCCCGCTCTTGGCTTGCTTGCTATGGCTGAACGATTAAGTCCCGCCCTCTCATTAGCTTAAGGATGTAGAAATACGGAAATAAATACAGAAAAAAAAGAATATGCGAATAAATGAATATAAAAATAAATAAATACAGAAATAAATGATCACAGAAATAAATAAATAGGGAAAAAATATTGATTAATAAATGTATAATTTTATATTTGTATATTTTTATGTATATTTTTATGTATAAATATTTTTATTGACGCATATATTCATTTATGTATTTATTTCTTATTTTGGCAGACTTGGTCCTCCATATAAAACGTGAGTGCATTGTAAACAAACCTGTTTGTTATTGTGACTCAGCTAATACATCCGCGTCAGACAAAAGAATATGTACTTACAGTCAGCTATCTTTGTCTGATTCGTCATCTAAAGGGTCCCAGCAATGAAATGGAGCATTGCATTCAATGGTAAAATCCATTGGTAAAATCTCTGATTCTAAATCCCCAGGCTATCTTGATGTTCGCAGACATCTGACTCATCTTTTTAAGCTCCAGGAAAGCATAAATACATGACTATATGTGTGAACATAGTCTGCGTCTATCCACATCAGGGTCATGCTGATTAACTTAATTGACAGTAAATCCATCAAATCATAACCGAACAATCTGAATTCAACCTTGTTAAATAGCCAATGAGCTGGGCTTTTCAGTCATGTTGGGTTGATCCTTGTGAGCCACACAGTACAGATAGATAGATGGAGAGAGAGAGGAGAGACTTTTACGTCAGTGTCTTTGCCGTGTTCCAGACGCAAATGATATTTTCTGTTTTTCAACTTTGTTCATTATAAAGCTTTTATAAAATGCCTTCCAAAGGTTTAAAAGTTTTTTTTGAAGAGAAATATCAACTTTTTATGAGAAAGTGACACGTAATTGATGATTGAGTCTGCAAGCTACCACAGCTTCGACTTCACAAGGAGATGGTTTTGGAATGGAAAGATCCCCTTTTGGATCATTGTGTAAAATAAGTTATATCTTATTATAATCTAGTTGATTACATGTGTAGTTATTATGCTGCATGACCTTTGTATAATTCTAGATGTCTCTGTGATTGAAAATCCACAACCATTTGGCCTTTGTTTACTCTGCTCATTGTTTTTTTTTTTCATTGGCTTGAAAAAATTTTAACAATGTACATTGGAATGCTGTGGTTTGTTTTCACAATAGATTCATTATTAGTATTTATTTATCATTGTATTATTACTGTGCACAAAGTAGAGAAACAAGCATGTGATTATATGAAACTTGAGTTCAAATTTGACACTAGGCTGATGTTGGCTGCTAACTTGGCCATTTGTATAAATAGATGTGTTTTGTGAAAATATAAACTTTTTTGTAACCATACCATTTTTTTATTGTTATTTATATGAAAATGATTAATTTGGACACTTTCATGAAGGACACTTGGGGACTCTTATAAAATAATCAATAGCTCCTTCGCTGTTGAATCTATAATTCTAACGTTTTAGACATATGTTGTCCTCCATTGGGGGACATGATTAGAAGTGGTTCCAGCACCAAATCTCAATATATGGCTTTTAATTTGCATTTGAAAGATGATGTAGAAAAAAACATGTATTTTCTTTCATCTTGCCAGATTCACTGTGTACACTTATTCTAAATTATTTTATCCACAAATTTTAAGTCTTTCCTTTCAAAAAATTTTTTCTTATTACTTCAGGACCAATATAACAAGAGGTTACATTTGGGTATGTTTTTTAGGCAGAAATTGAGTTTCAGGGCTGGATCCTTAAGAGGTTAAAGACCAACGTAATTAGATCTGATGGTGCAACGTTATATAAGGACCAATATATCCTAACAGTAAAATGTGACAGTGAAGCATTAGAAACTGGAAATATACATATACACTGCTCAAAAACATTAAGGGAACACTCAAATTACACTGGGTCTAGATCACAGGTGTCAAACCGATTCCATGGAGGGCCTGCATACTGGTATTTGGTCTTTCCCTTCAATTAGTTCCATAATTAAGACCTAAAATGCCAAGTGAGAGGTGATCCTAACCAATTAGTGACCTAATAAATCATTAGGTAGAAGGTAAAAGCAAAAATATGCATACTCTAGGCCCTCTGTGGAACCGGTTTGACACCAGTGGTTCAGATGAATGAAACATCGAAATATTTACTCTACATTTTGTAATACTTTGAGAACTAAATGACATAACAATGGTCAATGGAAAACCAAATCACCAACCGATTGAATGCTGGATTAAAAATCACACCAAAAATCAATCACAGGCTGTTCCAACTTGTGTGAATTTCATCAAGGCAACTCATAATGTGCCATCCAGTCAACATATGGGCATGCTTCTTATGAGATGGCGGATGGAGTCTTGCATCAGGGCATAAGTGAGCTCTTGGACAGTCTTTGGCGCTATCATCAGCGCCGGATGCACCCATACATAATGTCCCAGAGGTTCTCAATTGGATTAACGTCTGAAGAACTTGAGGGCCAGTCAATGGCATCAATGCCTTTGTTGTCCAGGAACTGCCTACACACTCTAGCCATGAGGACGAGCACTGTCCTACACCAGGACGAATCTAGAGCCCACTGCACCAGCGTAAGGTCTGACGGTGGGTCTGAGGATTTCATTATGGTACCTAATAGCAGTCAGGGTACCGTTGGCTAGCACGTGGAGGCCTGTGCGACCCTCCAAAAATGTGTGCCCGAAACCATCACTGACCCACCGCCAAACTGGTCATGCAGGATGATGTTGCCAGCAGCATAGCGATCACCACGGCATCTCCAGATTCTTCATGTCGGGCCTTCATGCCACCCTCATGGAGTCTGTTTCTGACAGTTTGGTCAAAAACATGCACACCATTAGACAGCAGGAGGTCATTTTGTAGGGCTCTGGCAGTGCTCCTCCTGGCACATAGGAGCAGAAACTGATCCTACCGCCCTGTCCAGGTCTCCTCGTGAAACAGCCCATCCTGGTATCTCCTCCGTGCTCTTGCGACTATACTGGCAGACACAGCAAATCTTCTTGAAATGGCACTTATGAATGTGCCATCCTGGAGAAGCTGGTCTACCTGCGCACCCTGAATGGGCTGCAGTTACTGGCTCATGGTACCAGTAGTGGCAAAGACACTAGCAAAATGCAAAACTAAAGTCAGAAAGGATAGGGAGAGAGCAAGTGTCTTTGGGCACCACCTGCAAAACCATTCCCTTTTTGCAGTTGGTTTAGCTTGTGCCTCTCCAGTGCACCTGTTGCCACTTTCATTTGTACCAAAACCAGTGACATTGATTCACAACCGCTTATGCTTTTTAACTGGACAGATTGATATCCCTGAAATTTAATTCACCTGATGTGATTTTTTAATTTATTTTTTAAGCAGTTTAGTTCCCTGAAAATGTCATTTCAGAGCATTTCTTAAATGTACGGATAAGCAGTTGCGCTGTGAAGGATTTTCTTTCATCCAACATCCAGTCATTGAAATTTTACACATTTTTCAATTGCGGGTAGTACATTTGTAACAATTGAAAAGACATTGTCAATTTTATCAATACAATCACTTTTAATATTTTCTATTCTTCATGGAGTTACGGAGACCATCATAGCAGATATCATACATTTAAAGTGCTACAGGTTAATTGACAGGTATAGCCCACAATACAAGATTTAGTAGTTGAGGTAGTCAGAAGTCAAGAGAGAAAGACAGTATAGTAATGAGGGGAGAGAACAAAAGAGCTCATTGAAGGCCTGAAGAGACAAGGTGGTTGTTAGGCCACATACAATTTCTCATTCTTCACTTAACTCCCACTCTCTTCTACTTCTCCTCTAAAGAATTCTGATGCATGCTAATGATGCCAATAACAGTAACCAAGGCAACAAGATAGCAGACACCCCACAGTGGCAGCATGAGGACAGTCAAATGTTGTTACTGAGAATACACATATTAGACTATACAGTATGTCATGCCTTAAAATGGAACTGACAGCATTTAAACAACATGAAATCAGTTAATAGTATGCTAAAATAACATGTAGCCCTTAATAACATTTTCTGACAAGCGATCACATAGGTCATTTTCAAGGTTACATACTTTAATAGAATGTTTGAATATAATGAAAGACAATGCCTTTCTCTACATCATGGAATCCTGAGTGAAAAGTAATGAATTAAAGGCCTCATATGAAGCTTGTTTTGAGCATAAAAATATATTTGGTATATTTTATATATTTATGTACAGTATATTATGACTGTCATCTTTGAATCTGCAAAGTAGTTAAAATGCTATCTGTTTAAACAATGATGAATATCTATAATTTGTCTACATGCATAACTCTGCTTAAGTATAGCTCATTTCTGCATGAAAACCAAATGTTCTGTCACTGCATAAACACAAAATTGGGAAACACCAATTGCTTAAGGTATAAGGCACAAATGTTAGAAATATCAGTCGCCGGTTTTTAAGCTTATGGTTTCTGACATCTCTGCTGAAGATAAAGAAAAAGCCAGCTTGTGGGCTCCCAGATGAAGCACGTCCTTTACCTCCTTCCTGGCCAGTACGCATTGAGCCTTGGGTATTCAGTAAGCATATATTGGGGAGTAGCCTCGCTGGAACGGGTGTTTCACTCTCTCGTCCTCCCGGCAGTCACAATTAGGTATTTCATTTCAAGGCTCATCCTCCTGGGATTATATATAGTACCCATCTAATGCAATATTAGCTTCATTTGATGTTTTGATAACCAAGTTTCAGATAAAACAAAGTAATCAAGAATGGCCGAAGTAACTAAAATCTTAATAAAATCCAACATACTTAATACTTTCAAATGTGAAAACCCAAAGCCCTAACAGTTATGGTGACTTTTATGCATGTATAGTTTAGTCAACAGTGCGAGCCACAGGGCTGCCAACTCCCATGCATTGGCTGTGAAACATAAGCAATTGATCCAGATCTTTTGACACATCACTTATTTCTCAAGTTACATATTTCTCAAGTTACAAATTTCATTTGCCACATTGTCATAACTTTGAGCACCCCTGCTGGCGCATGTAGGATCCGACTGTTAATGTCACCTGCCTAATGACAGCACCGTTCCTGCAATTTCCCTATCATCAGGACCACGAATCAAGATGCAACTGAACTGGCTTAGGCACTCAGGTGCCTAAATAAGGATTGATGGAACTATGGGGGTTTGTGGGAAATTGTTAATTGTTTCTGTGTTTCCAAGTAACTATATTCTAAAGTATATTCAGTAGTTCTGTGCATTCTACTATCACCTGCTTTTGCAGTGAAAGGATATCGGACTCTGTTAAAGAGTATTATGTCTTTTGCCTGTGTGAATGTCAGGCATTTTATTTTGGCATTACTGTGGCCAGTTTTCTTTGTATATCCATTTAGGCATCCTGTGTATAAGTGTGCATTCTTATCTCTATAAAGTAAGTTTGGACATTCTCCTGCAGTTTACTCCATTACGCACATAGTCACTACTGCATTACACATACAGTATGTACAGGAGGCGCAGATGTAATTGAAAATACAATGAAAATCTCATGCAATGGTTCAGCAATAGAGTTATGCTAGTAAAAAAGAAAACGCAATAAAGATAAAAAAGCAATATGACATAAGGATGACAGATAAGTAACAACCTATATTTAGCTTTAGTTTTATCTTTACCAGGCAAGTTGACTGAGAAAATATTCTCATTTGCAACAACGGCCTGGGGAGAAGTGGGGGAGGGAAGAGGATGAAAGAGCCAATTGAAAGCTGGGGATGATTAGGTTGCCATGATGGTATGATGGCCAGATTGGAAATTTCCCTGGAAGACACATACAACACGAGGTGTCACAGGACAGCAAAGGAGATCATCACTCATGCTAGCCATCCCAACCACTCAGGTCCACCAGACGCCACAAATACAGGAGCATCGTTTCTAAAAAAGCCAGAATGCACAACAGGTTCTTCCTACAAGTGCGAGGCGAAGGGGCTATATTTTTCCTCCAACATCTTACATTGTCATGCTTTTGTGTAGCTGTTTCCATTTAAATCTACCAGAGCACAGAGTAGGAGTTGAAAAAAATAATGAAAGTGCAGACTTTGGGGGGTATTTACAAGTACCGTAAATGATGTAGAAATTACAGACATTTTTATAAGCCGTCTCCCTATTTGGACAAATACAGTCATGAATTACATTGAGTTTCAATGCTTGGTATCAAATCACTCGCAGTCAATGACTCCCTGAAGTTTGGAACCCATAGTCATCACCAGATGCAAGGCTTGTTCATGGCTTTGCCAGGCCTTTACTACAGTTGTTGAGCAAGTGAAATTCATGCTCAATTGGATTCAGGTCAGGTGATTGACTTGGCCATTCAGAACCTTCAACTTCTTTGCTTTAGTTAGGTTATGGGTTGCTTTTGCAGTGTGCTTCAGGCCATTGTCCATTTGTACTGTGAAGCGCCATCGTTTGAGTTATGCTTTGGAACATGAATAGTTCCTTCCCTTTTACATTCTCTTCTCTTCCTATCATTCCAGTACAACTTGATTTTTGTCTCATCTGTCCATAGGATACTGTACCCAAACTTTACAGTTTTTTTAGATGTTTTTTTGCTAAAACTTATCTTGTCTTCCTGTTTTTGAGGCTTGCAAATGGTTATCCATCTTGTGGTATACCCTCTGCTTTACTCTGGTGAAGTCTTCTCTTGATATGTTGAATTCAAACACAGATATGCATACCTCCTGGAGGGTATTCTTAATCTGGCCAACTGCTGTGACAGGGTATTTCCTTACCAGAGGAAGAATTCTTCTGTCATCCACCATAGTTGTTTTTCATGGTTTTCCTGGCTTATTAATGTTCCTGTGCTCACCAGTGTGTTCTTTGTGTACCAAATTGTTAATTTTGCCACACCTAATGTTTTTCGCTATGTCTTTTGTTTCGATTTTTCTGCCTAATGGTGGCTTGCATCACTAGCAATGACAGCTCTTTGGATTATTTTGACAAAATGTAAAATGTTGACAGTTTACAGCAACAGATTCACAATGCAAATGCCACATTTGAAATCAAATTCAGACATTTAGCAGCTTAATTTCAAATTAGCTATTGAGAGAATGACACATACCTGGCCGTGAAACAGCTGAGCAGCCAATTTTCTAAAAACATCCCAAGAGATACATATAAAGATCCAGTACATTTAAAAAACTCCAGTGTTGTAATGCAGAAATTCTAGCTAAATGCTTAGCACATAGAATTAAAAAGGTGTTCTCAAATATTATTCTATTTTTCATAGCTGACTTCAAGAAGGCTTTTGATAAAGTATGGCTGGATTTTATATATAAATGTATTTATTTAGGTAAGCATGTTGAGAACATTTTGTCATTTGAAACGGCAACCAGGGCAAGATAAAAGTGCCAAGGTACAGAAGACATAAAGTTACACATGAATTACTCAACAAAGAGGTACAGAATAAAACTAATAAAAAACTAGAAATACAGTGTGCATATTTTCAGATTAAACAATTAAGAATCTGTACAGGTAGTGCAACAAATGTCAGCATATGGTGGGTAGATATTTGGTAAGTACAGTGGCGTGGCAGTATAATAGGGGCGCAGATGAGCCAAATGTCGTTGTGTCCTTGGGCAAGACACTTTACCCTAATTGCTCCCAGGTCGTTGCTGTAAATAGGAAATTGTTCTTAGTCAACTTACCTGGTTAAATAAAGGTTAAATTAAAAAATATTAAAATAAATATACAGTCAGTGGAAAAATAGAGTCTGAGATAGAGGTAGAATTATCGGAATACAAAGTGGCAGTGCAGAAATATCACTACAGTAGGTGGCATAATGACCAAGGATGTGGTAAAGGGAGTGTGCAAAACATACAAAGCCAGTTGTGCGGGTGAGAGTTTGCAAAATGCATTAAATTGCTAAAAAGAGCGGGTGGAGTCAACATACACTCACCTAAAGGATTATTAGGAACACCCGTTTAATTTCTCCTTAATGCAACGATCTACTCAACCAATCACATGGTACTTGCTTCAACGCATTTAGGGGTGTGGTCCTGGTCAAGACAGTCTCCTGAAAGAAAGGTGATCTAAGCAATTTTTAGCGTGTCATGTTGGTTGGTGCCAGACGGGCCGGTCTGAGTATTTCACAATCTGCTCAGTTACTGGGATTTTCACGCACAACCATTTCTAGGGTTTACAAAGAATGGCGTGAAAAGGGAAAAACACCCAGTATGTGGCAGTCCTGTGGGCGAAAATGCCTTGTTGATGCTAGAGGTCAGAGGAGAATGGGCCGAATGCTTCAAGCTGATAGAAGGGCAACTTTGACTGAAATAACCCCTCGTTACAACCGAGGTATGCAGCAAAGCATTTGTGAAGCCACAACATGCACAACCTTGAGGCGGAGGGGCTACAACAGCAGAAGACCCCACCGGGTACCACTCATCTCCAGTACAAATAGGAAAAAGAGGCTACAATTTGCAAGAGCTCACCAAAATTGGACAGTTGAAGACTGGAAAAATGTTGCCTGGTCTGATGAGTTTCGATTTCTGTTGAGACATTCAGATGGTAGAGTCAGAATTTGGCGTAAACAGAATGAGAACATCGATCCATCATGCCTTGTTACCATTGTGCAGGCTGGTGGTGGTGGTGAAATGGTTTGGGGGATGTTTTCTTGGCACACTTTAGGCCCCTTAGTGCCAATTGTGCATCGTTTAAATGCCACGGCCTACCTGAAAATTGTTTCTGACCACGTCCACCCCTTTATGGCCACCATGTACCCATCCTCTGACGGATACTTCCAGCAGTATAATGCACCATGTCACAAAGCTCAAATGATTTCAAATTGGTTTCTTGAACATGACAATGAGTTCACTGTACTGAAATGGCCCCCACAGTCTCCAGATCTCAACCCAATAGAGCATCTTTGGCATGTGGTGGAACGGGAGCTTCGTGCCCTGGATGTGCATCTTACAAATCTCCATCAACTGCAAGATGCTATCCTATCAATATGGGCCAACATTTTTAAGGAATGCTTTCAGCACCTTGTTGAAGCAATGCCAACACAGTATTAGTATGGTGTTCCTAATAATCCTTTAGGTGAGTGTATAATGGTCTGACAGTAGACAAAATAGTAGTACTTTGAAGGTAGTTAAAGGGGCAGTGGATTCAAGCTTCAAGGATTTTTGCAGTATCTTCCAGGTGGAGGTACAGCTTTTGTCCAACTATGCTGGTTACACACAGCTTTTGTCCAACTATGCTGGTTACACACACACAGGGACGCGCAGCAGCACGCAAACATGCAAAATATTAAAAATACAAATATTACGGTGCAAATCCGCCATCATAATAGCAATGCGCCAAGGTACAAATGTGTCTGGCTCTTAAAGTTAATGGGTGATGGCAATCTGATTGGTTAATTGCATGTTACGCCCAAAACACACCTATGAATTAATGAAGACACTTTTGTACAAGTGTAAAGTACAACACTTTTGAACCATGCACACTTTTTTCTGCCTTCAAACTAGCAGAAGTGAATTTGGACACACCCAAAGCGCACTTGCACCATGCGCTTCACGTCGCACGCTTAGATTGTTAAAATAGGGCCCTTTCTGAAATGTTTTTCTCGTGCCCTAAACTGAGCAACTACTGGAATTACATATTTCATACCCTATCCGAGGTACTTAAAATAGATTTGACTCCATGCAGTGTTCGGAATCCCAGGGGACTCTCTTTCATTAAGCTATAAAAACTCTTATATCATCGCTTTTACCTCATTATTAGCCTGACGCAGAATATTGCTCCAGTGGAAATCTTGTCAGCCCCCTTAGGCTCTGGTTGGCTAAGTGATGTTGTGTCTTTTTTACAACTTGAGAAGATTAAGTATACCGTGAGGGGATCATACTCAGAATTCTTAGGTAAATGGCATAATTTTATTTCATATTTGAATAGTTTAAGTATACTTCCCTCAGATCTGCCATAATCCATGTCATTAGCCCATCAAGACAAATTTACTATTAGTGTATGAATGCATTTGTATGTATGTTTGCATATTGTTTGTCTGGGTGTTCAATGTGGGGTGTGGGCTTGGGGTGGAGGGTTTGGAATGGTGCCGGGTCTGTCGGGACATTTGTGGGGTGGGAGGGGGGTAGAAATTGTAAAAAATATATATTCATATACTATCTATAGATAACTACCTATATATTGTTGTGTATATCCTGTTCATTTACTTTCTGAAATATCTATTAATAAACATTAAAATAAAATAGGTCCCAAGGTGTAATTATACACTGATAATACATTTTCTAAAACGAAATGATCAATTATGAAGTGTACTATTTTACACATTGGAGCATTGAAAGATTATACTTTTACATGACCATGTACAGTAGTTTACCAATAAGATTTGCTGACGTGGATGTGGACATACTCGGTATACCAGCCGCGGTCGGTGGATCTTAATTGGGGAGGACGGGCTCGTATTGCGCTTGGGACCGGAGTGAATGGAATGGTGCGCAATGCACAAAACCCAGTGTGCAAAACAAGAAAAAAAACACTGGGTTTTGTGCGTTGCGCACCATTCCATTCACTTTGGTCCCGAGCGTAATACGAGCTTGTCCTCCCCAATTAAGATCCACCAACCGCGGCTGCGGTATACATACCCTGAATGAACAAAATACTCTTAGGTTAATACAATTTCAAAGGAAGTTAGCAAGATTCTATACAAATTTGCTACCTTGGAAAAGACAACACTTGACTATTTGTGGAAGATTCACCCTAATTAACACCTTTGTTATATCACTGTTTACCTATTCGCTTATGGCAGTGCTTGAAGTGGGCCAGTACTCACCAGTACGCAGTACCAGGAGATATTCGTTTTGTCAATGTAGCGTACTAGGAGTACTTTTTGCATACCCTCACTTCACATAAACTCCTGGTATGCTTCAATGTCAATCTAATGAATAATTACATGGACCAGTCCATTTCTTGGACAGCCTATAACCTTCCACATCTTCTGAATTACCGTTGTTTAGTGTACCCTAGTACCCTAGTAAACCTAATGAGGTTTAGCTCTTGATTCGGTTACACTTTATTTGCAGAGTCCAAAATTCCATCTGTAAGTGCTCTAGTCTACAAACTATCAACAAACTCTGTTGATAAGCAACTATTTGTGTAATTTAAGAGTAGGGGTAACTTTAGGATATGTTTTAGGGTAATGGTTAAGGTTTAACATTAGGGGAAGGGTAAGGTTAGTAGATAGTTTGTTAAAATGTTGTTGATAGTCTGCAGATTATCTGTACAGATACACTTTTTATCTACAGATACACATTTTGGACTCTCAAAATAAAGTGTTACCCTTGATTCGAATGGACATTAACCACTATCAAACCACCTATTGCTGGGAACCCTTAAACTCTGTTACCCATGGTTCACTGAATGACGCAATTAATTTCCCCAAATGAAAAAATCTGAAGTATAACAGTAGTTTTACTTACAAAGAATCTACTGACATTTTAAGCACAGCTCAGCTGTGGTGGGAATATGAGCGAATTAAGCATAAACTGGAAACACATTGGAACGGCTTCAAGAGAGCGGTTGTTTCGCTGATAAAAAGAATTAACCGACCCGCAGCTAAAACAGCTTGAGATCAAATTAACTAGAAGTGTCTGGGAATGAGATGATTTACTGCTTTTCTAAACACAGACTTGCTGAATCAGCCACACATAGATAGTGTCTACTCGCTAACTAGACAAGCCACAATCAATTAACTTTTCTTTACCCAAAAGGTAACAACCCAAGTAATCCATACATACAAAGAAACCATTAACAAATAAGTTCAGAAATTAAGTTACGTGTAATAATTTGAAATGACAAGGAAAAAGTATTGAACACGCTTACTGATATTCATGTAATACTTTGTACAAAAGCCCTTGTTGGTGATGACAGCATCAAGACGCCTCCTGTATGGAGAAACTAGTCACATGCATTGCTCTGTGTGATTTTGGTCCATTCTACCACACAAACAGTCTTCAAATCTTGACGGTTCCATGGCCCTCTTCTATGTATCTTGATATTCAGTTATTTCCATAGATTTTTAAAGTACAGTCCAGATGAAAGCTCAATCTGTTTAACTAAAAAATGTTTTCCTTTTTGGTTTGATATAGAGAAGATTCATCCACTCCCACCCACAACAGCAAAAAGTACATAGTGTACGAGAACTGCATCATGGAGTTGTTTAATGTATGTCCAGTCTGCACGCGGGCATGTGATGTCAGGACCCAAAGGCTGGGGACATTCCTGTCTGTGAAGCAGCTGTGTCCCCATTGCACCTTTTAGAAGACACTGGAACAGCCAGCCTATCCTTGGGAGCACGCCAGCTGGAAATTTGCACCTTTCTGCCGCCGTGTACCTGAGTGGTGCATCTTTCATACAAATCGAAAAGGTAAATGATGTGCAACTGTAGTTACTTTGACTGTGATTTACTTCAATTTAGATCATATTACATATATTATTTATCCCATCACACCAACAGGTCTTCAAGGCAATGAAGCTACAGTTGTTTCGGTTTGAAACATTTCGCCGCCATGCCAGAGCTTTCATTGAACCGGCAGTTATTCATCACTGGAACATCACACAGGATGTGAATCTGCAGCGGCTAAGTCAGGAGGAAAAAGTGATACTTGGTGGTGACATGAGAGCTGACTCTCCAGGTATTGATACTTTACTGAAATAGTGTAGTTTATACAGGGGTTAGATATTGAAGTTTAAACGAGTCAGGGCTGCCAACTTTTTAAAAAACCTTGGAGAGGCCAACCGTACAGAATAAAATATATATATATACACACACACACACACACACACACACACACACACACACACACACCAGTGTCTCATGGCCAATGCCTGAGAGTTGGCAACCCTGGGAGTGACCTAAATAAAGTGCCAGACATAATACCCAAGTATTAATGATTACTAATGTCACTATTTGAACAACAGGCCACTCTGCGAAGTATGGGAGTTCAACCGTAAATCTCAGAATTTCTCCTAAATTACGTTCTCAGGAAACTATTTTGAAAACCTAAATTACGTTCTATGCCAACCTATTTAGGGTGTTTTTACGTATGAACTGCACGTTTTGTTATTAGGCTATATTTGTACTTGAATTACGTTGCTCCGGTACATTTCGTTTAGCGGATTTATGCGAGAACTTTCCATACATTCCATAGCGTTCGAAATTATATTGCAACATTTACATTTAAGGTTAGGTAGGAGGATACTAACGGTTAAGGTTAGGCATAAGGTTACTAACGGTTAAGGTTAGATATGACGTTACGGAGGTTAAGGTTAGAATTAGGGTTAGGGTTAACATTACAAAAACCAACAATCGCGTGTCTGCATGACGAACACTGGCATGCAAGTCGCAGATTTATACGCCCGTCCACCATCCCCGACCTCCCCCCTAGCAAAAACTATGCTATTTACATGCTACGTCATGATCTTCGAATGTTCATATTGAACGTTATTTGAGTGTTCAATTTAGTTCCCTACAAACGTAATTGACCCTCTCATACGTTCATATTTGACATATTTCGATATTACAAAATAGTTCCCTCAGAACGTATTTAATGTGATTTAGGGCTGAGGAGTTATACAACGATGGATCTCCATACTAACACCGTTGTGGACATTCAGTCGGTTCAGGTGAGTTATCAAAATTGACTTTGTAAAGGGGTTATTGTTTGAAATTTGAAAATCAAATATAATGCATTTTATTTATATTGATTGTTTTCCTGTGTTAACAGAGCAACGAGGTTGGTGGTAGCTGCCACATGGAAAAAGAGGGCCTGACGAGGAGTCTAGCATTATTGGAGTCGTGTGCCGTCAACCTAGAGTGCATTGTCACTGATCGTCATCCACAAGTACAGAAGTTCCTCAGGGAGAGAAACATAACCCATTACTACGATGTCTGGCACATAGCAAAAGGTATATTGTGAGTGCCAATATGGAGCTGATTGACGTCCATAGTCTATTATACCACACACAATCAGTTTTGCTACAGCCTTTTCCATTCTTTGAGTTTTGTGATATCATTTTGGTGAGAAGGACCTGATGTTAGATTTTTTTTTACTTGCGTAAATCTCCCATTTGGTAAAGACTTTTCCTTACTTTGTAATTGTGATACTATGAGTAAATGGTAAAAAATGCTTTGAAAGTCATTATGAAATGCTACGATAGTGTCTGTTGTTGAGTATCTTAAGTGGAATGCATTTTGCTTTCACTGTAGGTATTTTGAAGAAACTGGAAGCAATCAGTAAGCTGAAAGACTGTGAGAAACTGAAAAAGTGGATGAAGAGCATCAACAACCACATACTGGACTGCAGCTGGCTCAACCTCCGGGCCAGAGAGAATTGCAAAGTGGAACGCGATCCTGAACCATGTTCGAGATGTCCATACACATAAGGATCCTCTTTACCCCAAGTGTGAGCATGTGATCCGCAAGACAACTGACATGGGCAAATGGCTCCAAGCAGGTATTTCATCAATATACAGGCTAAATGTCAACTGTAATTGGAATTTATCTATTTGATCAGGGAAAATGCACAAAACAACATTAATAGATGTCTTATGCCAGGTTGTAGCAAATTACTAGTTTCTGCGGATAGTCCCTGGGCAGGTAGATGGAGTAAAATACAAATTATTTACTGTTTACAATACAGATACATAGTCATAAAAACCTACAGACATTATTTTCCACCTATCCCACCCCATCTAGAGCTAAAACTTGACCCCCCTACATAAACACCCAGTAATTTAGCACATCAACTTACTGGTGGGAGCAAGTCTGCTTTGTTAACCAATGCTTTACTAAGCATGAGAATGAGTGCAATTTAGTGCATGAAATTAGCTCTGTAGGAAGACTTACACTGGTTTATATCCACACAGGAGAATAATGTCCTCCCAACTGCAGTTTTGCATATGTGGAAGACTACATTCGCCTCTTGTGGCTGATCTAGTTAGTTACCTGTGTTACTTTTTCAGAGCAGAGTATAAAAAATATTTTCAGAGGAGGAGCAGAAACATTAATACATTTTTAAAATTAAGAAAACATTTGAGTGAAATATAACTTGTTCAAGACTTAGCATGTCATATTTAGTAAGAATATAACGGTGATGGTATTGATGTGGCTTTTTGTCACGGATCTTCAGGGTACTGTTCTAGAATGATTCAAGGGGGCCTTAGAGCTGTTTTATGCCTGAGACCAACTTGAGATACAATATAAAAAATGTGGAATAATCATAGCTTATAGGTATGTACTCGATGTCTCAACAGAAATTGAATTTCTTATGTTTCTGTAGTTTGATAGATTAAATTTCAGTGTGTTGCCCAGTTTTTTAAAGCTGAGACTTGAATCAAGGTTGACACCTAGGTATCTGAAATGGTCCACATTTTTTATTTGCCCACTTACAAAGATGTACGCAGACAACAGTACACAGACAACTGCATGCAGTTAGTCACTTACAGAAATATACAGGAGATCATTGTTGTAATATTTTGTACTGTATTGCTTTCTAATATATTTTCTTATTGTCTGCAGCAACTCCAGCTTTCTACAAGTTCGAAAAGTTGCTGACAAACAAAAGAACGCTGAAGGATATTGCAAAACTGAGCCCCCACCACCAAACCTCATCGTTGGAGGCTTTCCATGCAGTCATCTTTCGTTTTGCCCCGAAGAATGTTGACTTTCCCTTTATTGGAATGCTGTGCAGGTTAAAATAAATTTTGTTTACTCAATACTTTTGGGCATTGTAGCCTAAAACATCTGTCATTATTCATTTGTTTTGTCTTGTACTTCCAGACTCTACCTTGCTGCTATGCATTATAATGAAAATGCGGACCGACCACAGGCCGAAACGGAGGAAGGTGTACCCCTCTTCAAAATCTCAAAGGCTAGGAAGGGAGAGTGCAGAGCTAAACCTCAGAAGACACAGCCAACCTTTGGTAAGGGTTCAAATCAATTCAAACAACCAGATTTTTTATTTCTAATATTTATTTCTGTTGATAAAAATTAAATAAAATAAATATATTATAAACAACCAACAACAAAAATGTTCGCATGTTTAATGATACAGGTTATAGTGCTGACATGGATTAGGAAGTATTTGTCAACCCCACACCATACACCAATGCACTGTTGGCCATCCCTGTCCCAGAGGACCTATCAGCGCAGTATGGGAAGCCGGACAAGGAGGAGGTCATTGCCAGCTTTGTGTCAAGGTTCAAACGGGGGGGCAGTTTAAACCCTACATAGTGGCCTTCGTCATCAGGAAACTCTGAGCGGATGTGCAGGACCACACAAGCTGGAATAACGACATGGATTCTGCGTCCCCGGAGGCCCCAGCACTAGCTCACAAATGAATGATAGGAGAGATACCTGTAGCGACTGAACAAATGATTCTAATATTTAGTCTTGCAGGAGATTTATCATTGGTTTTTGTTATTGTCAAATATTCCCATGCTCTTATGGATCATATTCAATGTTTGTTTTGTAACAATTTACATCAGTTCCCTCTGATATAAATAAATCTTCACTGTCTACACTATTGAATGAAAATTAGGCACAATATTTGTTGCTGGAATAAACTGTCAAGAATCAAGACATTTTTTATTAACTTATGTAACAACGCATTACTTACTGGTGTATTCCTCTCAAATGTAGAGGGCCTTATTGTTCGACCTGCACACTGTATTATTTATCGTACATTCACTGTTTTATTCTCTGTTTTGACTTTATTGTGCACTCCTTGTCTTGTAACTTTGTGTAACTTTTTGTTGTCTGTACCTCAATGCTTTTATCTTGGCCAGGTCGCCGTCTCAAATGATAAAATGTTCTCAACGTGCCCACCTGTTAAATAAAGGTTAAATTAAAAAAAATTAAAAAAAATCTGCAGAGAATACACATTGAGGCAGACGGGCTCCAATCCAGGATGGTCAGTCATACATGTGAGCTGTTCTTCAACCTCCCTTG
>JACXGM010002538.1:20605-46468 GCA_016801145.1 Umbra pygmaea
AATGCAGAGACAGTTTCCAATTTAGTGGTGAAAATGCTACCTGAGGTATCTCCAAGCAGCAAATATTCTCAGCTTCCGTAGGCATGATGGCACATTTTCCACAATGGCACCTATCCAAAAAGGTAAATGTAATAATGGCAGAGGTCTGACTTATATAGTGGCGCTGATTAGTGTCTATAGCTAATATTTTATTTATATAGACATCTAAGACAGAATAGACATGCAGGTGTTGAGTGCAGGTAAATCTTCATGAGTAATGCCCAAATCACACAGAATCCGTCATTGCATATGCGTAACAACGGAAGTCCAGTCATTTCCAATGAAGGAGTCCGCCAGTGATGCAAAGACGCATAGGGGAATGCGTTGGATTGCGGCTGCGGTGCGTTCGGGGTGTTGCATGCATTGGATTTAAAACCAATGCGTTAATCAAACCAGATGTTGTGTCTAGCTAACACTTGCTAGCTTTTCAAAACGGTGACAAATTTGGTATAGCCAACACTTATAGTTACTGACCTGCTAATTCAATGTCTTTCGAATTCCAAGCATATTGTTTTTGATTGATGTCTCTGTAGACATCGGCTGTTATATAAAAAATGGCAGGATACCCGGCGACCGCTCTTATAAGTTTCTCCTCAATTTTTACATGCGCTATGAAACACTAGACAATGCGTAATGAGGTGAAGGGCTTTGCATCTAAACTATGCATATGCAACGCAACTAGCGGATTCTTTGTGATTTGGGCATAAGTCATGGGTTGTGTAACATGACTTCAATATACATGGACATGGAAAACTTTGTAATTAAAAAATGAACTAAGGTACAGTCTTTTCCAAACTACAAAGATTACTGATAGATGCTAATATAGCTATAGAACGATGGCAAATTACAGCAACATGGGAAGACAACAACATAGGTTAGCATTAGCTAATAACGGTAACAGCATATATAAACTAACCAACAAAAGTACCATATCCAGACACAATATTTTAAACTTACCATTCGGAGACATCCTGCTATAGCCGCTGAGTTGTAACTTCTTCAGGTGCTTCTCCATCCGGATCAGATTCTGGGTCAAACTGGAAAGCTTGAATGACTGCGTGTCTAGGAGCCATTGCGATATATTATGTTCACTGTAACGCATTGTACCATGGCCAAAAGCTAGTCAAGAGCACACCCCCATCTTACCCCGCCTCTCTCCTCTTCATTAGCATTTAAAGCTACAGACACAGAAACGGCACGTCCTAAGGAAAGCTCATTAAGGGACTGGCTTGTAGTGGCTGTAATTCTGCACCAAGGCGAATTTCGGAAAGAGACTTCAGATACAGTATTGGGGGACCACTAAGGACAAATATAAACGCATCCAAAATTAGCATGCCATGGGACCTTTAATATTCACACTGCCCGGAATGTACAATACAGTGTAAATAAACCAGGCCAAAAACTATGACCATCTGGCCTGGTGAGGGTTCAGTCTCTTAGCTGCCTGGATGTACTCCAGGTTTGAATGTTCAGTCAAGATAAGAAAAAGGTGTTTAGCCCAATCAAGCCAGTGCATCCACGTCAGAGCCTTGACAATAGCCAGCAGCTCACAATTGCCATTGTCATATTTACGTTCAGCAGGTGTCAAATTCCCAGAGTAAAAGGCACAGGGACGGAGCTTTGCAGGAGGGCCCAGCTGCTGCAACCCTTGCCTTGGAAGCATCCACCTCCACCACAAATTGCAACAACGGGTCAGGATGGGTAGGCACAGGTGCCAAAGTGAATAGAGCATTTAGTTAGGTAAAAGCCGTCTCAGCTTCTGGTTTCCAGCGCAACTTGGCCAGCCTACCTTTCAGTAATGACGTGAAAAGAGCTGCAACCATGCCAAAATCATAGATAAACCTTTGAAAAAAGTTGGCAAAACCTAGGAACTGCAGTACTGCTTTAACTGTGGTTGGAGTTGAATGCGCTCTACCTCCATCTCCACCTCGACCGAGGATATGAGATATCTGAGAAAGGCAATGTAGTGCTGGAAAAAAAGGCATTTCTCAGCTTTGACAAACAGGTCATGCTCCAACAGTCTCTCAAGTAACCTGCAAACAAGAGAGGCATACTGTTCACACTTAGTAGTACACACCAAGATGTCATCAATGTATACCATCATGACCCGACCTAGCATGTCCCTGAATATCTTGTTCACAAAGGTCTGGAAAACTGATGGAGCATTCATAAGACCATGCGGCATGACCAGGGGCCTCATTTATAAATGTGGCGTACGCACAAAAGATGTACACAGCTCTCTACACAATAATTGGGATTTATAAAAAGCAAACTTGACGGGAAAATGTGCGGTCCTTCCCGGCAACTCTGACCCAGGCGTACGCACAAAAACGGGTGAAATGAGAAATGGCAACAACGCCTGCAGTTGGATGAAACACGTAGATCTGTCTGAAACTGCAGAGCGTTGTTTAAACAAAATCGAAATACTGCCTCTCATTAATAATATAAAGATGTAACAAAGCCATGCTTACAATTTACAGCCTGCAGAGAAAAACAAACATAACAAAACAAGATTGTATCGTAAACGCAAATGAAGCACGTATTGCACATATTTGCAAAAAGAACACTCAAATATACTATGTAATTATATTGGCATGTTATGTAATTCATCCTCATAAATAATACGGTAAACGGAACAAAATCATGTTTAAAATGAATATTCTTGTCGATGTCTCTCTCTGGCGGTGCAAATAGATAGATAAATAGATAATAGATAAATAGTATTTGTCCATTGGGGAATATTGTTTCCATAGTATAAATGTCAATCAGAAACATAGTGTTCATTTATATGCATTTAGTTTGTTTTATTTTTAAATAAATTGGCCATAAATAGGGGTGTTTCACTGACTATTTATGGCCAAATATGGGCTTGACATGTAGCCGCAAAAGCTGCGCCACGTATTAGACTTGATTGTGATTTATAGAGGGAAAACTGCGTAGGACATCTATATTTTGTCCGTACGCCACTTCTGACGTAAATCCACCACAAAGTTTTATAAATGAGGCCCCAGATATTCATATTGACCAGTCATAGTGCTAAACGCTGTCTTATGTTCGTCTCACAACCAGAAATACATGACTGTAGGCACTCCTGAGGTCCAATTTTGTAAAGAAGTGCGCACCATGCATAGCCTCCACCACTGTGGAGATGAAGGGGATAGGTAAGCCGCATAATTACATCATTCATTGCACAACAATCTATGCATGGGTGCAAACCCCCATCTTTCTTCTTCACAAAAAATAAACTTGAGGGTGCAGGTGAAGTGGAAGGGCACATGTAACCCTGCCATAATGCCTCCGAGACATATGTCTCCATAGCCTCAGTCTCCGCATATGACAAGGGATACACATGACTCCAAGGCAGTACCTGTTAGAAGATAGATGGCACAATCCAATGGCTGATGAGGGGGTAATTGGTTAAAATACTCAATTAGAATGGCAGTGATGGAAGCACTGTCTGGACTTTTCACCATGGTGGCACTAAGCGAAACCAGAATACATCTCCCTAGATGCCCATGCGACCATGAAATAGAGGGATTACGGCTGATTAACCAGGGCATACCTAAGACAATCAAATTGGAGGGGGATGGATGATGTAAAACTGTATGTCTTCGGTGTGGCCTGATTTTGTGGAAACTAATCTTCTGCATAATTTGCTTTACCAGACCCAAACCTAAAGGTCTATCATCTACTGTGTGTACTGGTAATGGGTGGATAAGGGTAAGTGATAGGGAAATATACAGTCTCAATGCAAGGTCCCTATCCATGCTAGCAGCGCCAAATCAACTAGTGCCTATAAAAGGTGGATGACAAATATTCTGGAAATGTGAGTGTTAACAGGTGGAGTTACCTAGGAGGATTGTAATCCAACCTGGGGTAGTGCACATGTGCACTAGCCACCTGCTCCCTGTCCCGGGAGACACAGGTTGCAATACGCAGCATAGTGCCTCTTCTTGCCACAGAAGAACCATTCCTGGCATCTCTCGGGCTCCCTCTCAGGTTGAGTAATTGAAGTATTACCCAATTTCCATGGAAACCGAAGTATAGGCTAAACTGGATGAGGAATCTGTGACAGCGGGCAGCCAGTCCATTATATCTCTCCAGTAGCAATTCCTGGGTAGACTGTTGGAAGGAGCCGGGGGGGTGGAGGAACTGGGGCAGGAGTTGTGCTAGTAGTGGCAAGGTGTTGTTCAATCCACCATACGGAGTGCAGGACATGGTCCAAGGCATTAGCCAGTTGGGAGATTTGGGCGACGTGTTCCTTGACTTGTTCCACAATTCTGGGGAAAGGATCGGGTTATACTACTGATATTTTTAGGGTGCGTTGTTCTGTAACAGTGTGTAGGTAGGGAGTCAATCACAGGATAACCGTGTGAGGTTTATTTAACGCACTGCTCCATTAGCACATTACAGGATAGGTGTGTCATGGGGGCGTTCATCTCAGAAGACTGGATACCTGGGGGATCCAGCCTGTGGAGTAAGTGATGTTACAGAAACTATTTGAAAAGAACGGTGAAGCATCACAGTACAGTTGAAAAATATATGGAAAATGGAAATCCAATATGGTTGGGGCTAAGTGATACTATAGATGGGAGGTATTGAATAGAGATGAAGTGTGGAAGAAATAATAACAGGATTTGTAAAGGTAAATATGCTTAGAAGTAAAATACCAGTGTCAGAAACATGGGGAACAATGATTTTTTACATAAAAAAGCGAGAGATGAATGCGAACAGATAGTGGTGGTAAAAGGCATATTCTGTGTATAAGCTGAAGTATGAAAAAGAAGCAAAAACTTAAAGCAATTTGTGTTTTCGAATTGCCAGCTGTAAGTATTGCTCATTGATCTGCATGAATGACCGCAAAACCTCTTGCCATTGATGATTCCAAGTCACAGTTCAGCTCACGTAGCACAGAGTTTGTGGTTTCACTAATCACGTCTGTTTCCGAAGATGGCGGCTGCCTTGTAGACACAAACAGTAATGTCTTTTAAACTATATTTCTAATAAACTGTCTGTACACTTACAAAGTTCTCAATGCTTTGGTTAGTATGTAGGGACTCTCATTATGTTACCGTGAAAGTGTGGTGCCATTTTGAGCCTTGTTAGTGATCTATAAAAGCAATTTATTTTTACTTAATTTGTGCCCTGACAACTAGCGTTAAGGTAATTATCAGTTCGCACTAAAACTGGGCACATTTGATTAGCATGAAGAAATATCCCAGAGAACGGTCGACTCGGTAGCAACGTATTATTAACCCCTAGGTTCATTTTGCACCTATGTTGTCTTTAAGGTCACACTGTTCATCATTGTTCAATTATTGTCTGAAAATTTAGACATGAATGGTTGAGCTGTGACCATATTATCTGTGTAGCATCACCACAGTTTGGTGGCCTTGGGCAGGGAGAACACAACGCTCTCTGGAGATGTACAGATGGAGACACTTAATCACCAACAGCAGTGACATGGTCACCAGCACAGCGGTGGAGACAGGATGGACTCATCAGGTTACATGGTCCTGAAGCATGTTTGGATCCTCCTAGGATGAACATGACATCAGAAACATGAGAGCGGGTGTACCTTGTGTCTAGTTCCTCGGTACAACTCTGACCCAAAAAATGAATATATAAACTGCTTCTCATCACAAATGAATGAGTCTTAAGTGAGAAAGGACAGAGAGACCCTAGTCCCCTGGCACATAAACTATTGCAGTATAATATCTGGGGCTGAGACGGGCTGGACTGGATACATGGTCTTACACAAAGAAACCTTGGGCAGGAGCAAATAGGCACGACTCCGACCCAACCACATTGCCAAGACCACACCACCAAAGGCACAGCAACAGACCTGCAACCACCCTGAGAAGGGTAGAGAGCAGTCCACACAGTGTACTCCCATCCCACAAGTGTGGGGTATCGTGGGGCAACATAAGCAGGCAAGTGACTCGGCCCCTGAGTGGCGTTGGAGCGAGGATATCCCAGTGGAGGGAGGGGAGCCTACCAGGGAGCCAGCATGGGGGTTCATCAACAGGGCGGCCATCCTCTTTTAGCCCCCGGGGTCAGACTAGACTATATCATACAACTTACTGAAGAGATGAGTCTTCAGAATAGACTTAAATGTTTAGACTGAGTCTGTGTCTCTCACATGGGTTGGCAGATAATTCCACATAACATATGTGAAGGTATGTATTGCGGCACGAAATCAAACAGATAAGTAGGGGAAAGTCTATTTAGTGCAGTGGTCCTCAAACTCTTCCATTGAGGGCCTAGTGTATGCTGGTTTTTGGTCTTTCCCTTCAATTAGAGAATAATTAGGACCTAGACTGCCAGGTGAGGGGAGATCCTAACCAATTAGTGAGCTACTCCATCAGGCTTGTACAAGGTAAAAGCAAAAACCTGCATACACTAGGCCCTCAATGGAAGGGTTTGAGGACCATTGATTTAGTGCTTTGTAGGTTAAAAGTAAAACTTTGAAATCAGCCTTAGCCTTAATCAGCAGCCAGTTTAGAGAGGCTAGAATTGGGGTAATCTGTTTAGATTTTGCAGTTCTGGGTAGCCAGAAGAGGGTATTACAATAATCCAATCTTGAAGTAACAAAAGCATGGATTAACATTTCTGCATCATTCCTTGACAGAAAGTTCCACATTTTTGCAATGTTCCGGAGAGAAAAAAAGCTGCTCTTGAAATATGTTTTACATGTTCCTCAAAAGAGAGATCTGAGTCCAGTATTCACAAAGGTCTTTCACAGTTTTTTTTCCTGATATAACTGTACAACCATCTATGTTTATTGCCAGATTTGATAGCAGATCTCTTTTTTTATTGGGATCTAAAATGAGCATTTCTGTTTTTTCAGAGTTACTAAATCATTTTCTGTCATCCAATTCTTTATATCCAAAACACAGGCTTCCAGGGTGTGCAATTTTGGGTCTTTGCCTTTTTTCACTGAAATGTACAGCTGTGTGTCATCAGCATAGCAGTGAAAGTTGACATTGTGTTTCCAGATGACATCACCAAGAGGCAAACATATATAGCGAGAACAGTAGCGGTCCAAAAACAGAACCTTGAGGAACACCAAAGCATACCTTCGATTTTCTGGACGACAGACCATCCACAGATAAAAACTGATATCTTTCTGACAGATAGCATCTGAACCATACCAGAACATGTCCGATGTAGGTTTCCAGTCTGTCTAGAAGAACGTTGTAGTCAATGGTATCGAAGGTAGCACTAAGGTCCAGAAGCACAAAACAGAATCACAGCTCTGGACAGATGAAACTTGGAGTTTTTTTATCACCTTCACAAATGCAGTCTCAGTACTATGATGGGTCTAAACCCAGACTGGAGCATTTCACAAGTATTTTTAGTCTTTAGGAATACACTAAGTTGCTGGCCGACCAATTTTCTAATATTTTTGAGAGAAATGGTAGATTTGAAATAGGTCAGTAGTTATTTAGCCATTCTGGGAAAAGTTTTTTTTTTAATTTGGTACACACCCAGAGACTAGGGGGCAATTTATTATTTTTAGCATATGCGGGCCAAACACAGGGAGTAAATCCTTTATTAATTTAGTTGGAACATAATCCAGTTGACAGCTGGAAGATTTTGCTATTTTAGTGAAAGATTCAAGGAATACAGGATAAAAAAATTCCAGTGTCCTTCATAATCCAAGATCCTGACTGTTCTGTGCATCTCAGGACAGGTGAGTTTAGGATATATATGCTTCTTAAGGAAGAATTTTGTGAATGTTTCTAATGGTAATGATCTTTTCATCAAAAAAGCTCATTCATTACTGCCAAAATGTAGTCAACCTCATTTGCGGATTTCTGATTTATAGTTAACTTTGCAACTGTATCAAAAATGTGATTATTTTTGTTCTCCTGAATTTGGTTGGAGAAAATGGCTGATCGAGCAGAAGTAAGTGCACTTTAGTAATGTAGGGTACTGTCATTCCAAGTTAGTCTAAATACTTCCAACTTGGTAGAATGCCATTTCTGCTTCACTGGAGCTTGCTTTAGGGTTCTGGGGCCTCATTTATAAACGTGGCATACGCACACAAGAAGACCTATCCCACTCTCTAAGCAAGAATTGGGATTTATAAAAAGCAAACTTGACAGGAAAATGTGCACAAAATGTGAAATGAGAAGTGGTGACACTGTCGGCAGATGGATGAAACACATGAAACTGTCTGAGACTGCAGAGCATTGTGTCTGCCTCTCATTAATAATATGAAGATTTCACAAAGCCATGCTTACAATTAACAGCCTGCAGTGAAAAACAAACAAAATAAAACAAGATTGTAAAGTAAATGCAATTGAAGACATGTTTGCAAAAAGAACACTCATATATTCTGTGATTATATTGCCATGTTATATAATTCATCCTCATAAATAATACGGTAAACAGAACAAAATCATGTTTAAAACTGATATTCCTGTCTCTGTCTGGTGGAGCAGATAGATAGATACATAGATGATAGATCGATAATAGATATACTATAAAATCAATGAAGACTATGTTGTCATCAGCTACAGAATCATAGGGCCCTATTTTAACGATCTGAAACGCAAGTATCAAAATGCATTTCAACATCACGTCTCCTGAAGTCCTCTAATATTTCCTAATTAATGTCATCAACACATCCATGAGTCATGGAAACGTTGCGTAAAACACAACAAGCCACAAAGAATGCTGCGACTCGAGTAGTAGTACCTGTTCTATCCATTTACAGTGTCCCAAATGTTCGAACAATTAGGCTACACTGCGTCTTTGTGTGTGTTTTTGATCAAACAGCATTTACGCACTTGCTGGCATCATAAATTGTGTCATCATTAACCATGGCTTTAACGGATAGCCATTGTCCCCTTCACAGCCACCCATCCAAGGGGGATTTCCCGCAAAGATGGCAGACTTTGCAATAAATAAGTCATGCCTTGAGCCAGGGTAATTCATGGGCGATTTTATTATTAGCATCGCAAATCACTTGTATGTTGATTGCATTCCCTTGCCGTTGATGTACAGTGTGAATAATTCATTCTGAATAAGTTGGGTATAATGTGTACACTAGATACATATGCTTATTTTTTCACATCTTCAGACACCACAATGATTTCCCTATCGTGGTAATATTTTTCCTTCTAATTATCTATTGCAATAATGGGAACTTATGCATTTGTGTAGATGAGAGGAGAAAAGTGTATGCGCGTTGTGAAGACGCTACATAATGTGCAAGCATGCGCCCTTAAAATAGTATCTGAATAATACGCCACTGACTTTGTAACCAGGTTTTTCCTGGTCAGTGGCGGAATTGTTTTCGGGAACTGCAAGATAGCACCAGGGAACGTTTGCGCCGGAAACACGCCTCTTTCTTTTCGCTGAACCGCCCAACGAACGCAAGTTCATTACCTAATTTACCGACGCACGTCTGTGGAGGGAAAGGTCCCATATGCGTCGGGTGCAAGATAGGAATGATACATGCGTTTGTGTAAAAAGTCAATTGCGCTGGGTGTAAGATAGGGCCCATTAGGTTCATTTATATGCATTTAGTTTGTTTCATTTTTAAATGTGTTCCATCATAATGCGTGTCTTAAAAATTTTGAAAGGTGCAAGAACTTCCATTTGTGCAGAACTATTTCCCATGTACAATTAGACTAATACCGACATCTGTAGATTATCAGATACGGTCAAATTGATGGTTCTAAAAAGCCATTCGTAATGAAGCACAATGGTTGATCTTGCTATGTTAGAAGATAATAATAATAGACTAAGAGTGCATTTTATTTAGTGGCGCCTTTCATAACACTCATAACAGGATTTCTTGCGACTGGCACTTTCCAGAGGGAATTGGCTGACAGGTCAGGGATCTCAGCCAACCCTTAGCCGGGTTATGCCAGACATGTTAGTAGGTATAATACTAGTAGGCTTGTCGCATAATTAGCCTACATTAAGTTTCCGTACATGGCAAGTGAACAGGCAAACACAAAAGCACAATTTGTAGCTATGTCCGATTTCACAAATGTAATCAGTGCTATTGACTGCACTCATGTTGCCATAATCAAAAGCATTTTCATTCCATCAATGTCCAAATAATTTATGATGCAGACATGTTGCTCACTAATGTAACATTGTCCCCCACCCATGGCAGACTTCCGTGATGAAGCACTAGACACTTTGACATCGACTTTGATTTCTGACCAATTTTTAATTTTGGCCATGGTCCAATTTTCCTCCTCTTTTTCATCTTGCCAACAATAATTGTTTCTTCACATTGAGTGAAGGTTCTTTTATGGTTTTCCTCTCTGTGTTTGACATGATTTTCTCAATTAATGAATATTAATTTTGGGGCATCTCACAGACTATTTATGGCCAACTATGGGTGTGACATTATGGCGCAAATGCTATGCCACGTATTAAGATTTGATTGTGATTCATAAAGGGAAAATGGCGTGGGACGTGTATGCGCATGGTTTTATATATCTGAATATTTCTGTGCATACACACATCCTATGTTTCGTCCATAAGCCACTTCTGACACAAATCCACCACAAAGTTTTATAAATGAGGCTCCTGGTGTTTTCTGTATACCAGGGAGCAAGTTTCTTGTTGCAGATTTTTTTTGTTTTTAGTGTTGCAACTGCATCCAGGGTGTTCCACATGGTTAGGTGTATATCTTCAGTTAGATCATTAACAGATGTGTCAACTCTGACACCCTTGGTATGGTAGATTGAGACAGAAAAATGATCCAACAACATTTGGGTTATCAGAGAATTTAAATTGCAGCTCTTAAAAGTTCCCGGTTGGGTTCCAATTTGAGTAAATGTGACAGTGAATGTAATCAAACGGTGGTCCAAAATTCCTGGATTATAATGATAAAAACTGAGATCTACATCATCTATTGCATGAGACAAAACAAGGTCCAACGAGTGACTATGGCAATGTGTAGGTCCTGAGACATGTTGGACCAAACCCATTGAATCAATGTTCTAAAAGCCTTTTGGAGGAGAAGGTAATTTGAGTTCTCCATATGAATGTTAAAATCTCCAAAAATGTATAATATTATTTGCCATGACTACTTGGCCAGGTAAGAATTCAGGGAATCCATTAAGAAACCCTGGCCCTCATTTATCAAATGTGCGTAGAAACCAGTGTAGATCTGAGCGCAGAAATCATCTTACGAGGAGACTCACGTGTGATTTACAAAACATTCGTGTCACTCCAATTCCAGCATACAAATGAACGGGTGTTGATAAATCAGATGGTTGGATTCAATCGTAATTTAAATATCACGCCCACATATATGCACGGATTAGAGTTCACCCTTAGAATTTACGACATGGATAAGAGAAATCTGTCAAAGAAAAGGAATTTATCTGAGATAAAAAGAGACGCTCAGGTCTCAGGTGCAGGCCAACCGCTTGGCTTTATTTGGAAGCTTAAAATCAGGCATCGATTGTTGAAGTAAAATGCAGTGTTGAGGTTACTGCTACAGTCATTGAAAGCGATTAACGAGAACCTGAAATGCATTTTAAATACATGAAATATTTTCACTGAACATTCCACGTTGTATTTTTTAAGGTGCTTTCTTACCCAAGATAGCACTTACTACACTCACCTAAAAGATTATTAGGAACACCATACTAATACTGTGTTTGACCCCCTTTCGCAATCAGAACTGCCTTAATTCTTCGTGGCATTGATTTAACAAGGTGCTGAATGCATTCTTTAGAAATGTTGGCCCATATTATCAGGATAGCATCTTGAAGTTGGAGATTTGTTGGATGCACATCCAGGGCACGAAGCTCCCGTTCCACCACATCCCAAAGATGCTCTATTGGGTTGAAATCTGGTGACTGTGGGGGCCATTTTAGTACAGTGAACTCATTGTCATGTTCGAGAAACCAATTTGAAATGATTTAAGCTTTGTGACATGGTGCAGTATCCTGCTGGAAGTAGCCTTCAGAGGATGGGTACATGGTGGCCATAAAGGGATGGACATGGTCAGAAACAATGCTCAGGTAGGCCGTGGCATTTAAATGTTGCACAATTGGCACTAAGGGGCCTAATGTGTGCCAAGAAAACAATCCACAAACCATTACACCACCACCACCAGCCTGCACAGTGGTAACAAGGCATGATGGATCCATGTTCTCATTCTGTTTACTCCAAATTCTGACTCTACCATTTGAATGTCTCAATAGAAATCGAGACTCATCAGACCAGGCAACATTTTTCCAGTCTTCAACTGTCCAATTTTGTTGAGCTCTTGCAAATTGTAGCCTCTTTTTCCTATTTGTAGTGGAGATGAGTGGTACCCGGTGGGGTCTTCTGCTGTTGTAGCCCATCAGCCTCAAGGTTGTGCGTGTTGTGGCTTCACAAATGCTTTGCTGCATACCTCGATTGTAACGAGCGGTTATTTCAGTCAAAGTTGCCCTTCTATCAGCTTGAAGCAGTCGGCCCATTCTCCTCTGACCTCTAGCATCAACAAGGCATTTTCGCCCACAGGACTGCCACATACTGGATGTTTTTCCCTTTTCACACTATTCTTTGCAAAACCTAGAAATAGTTGGGCGTGAAAATCCCAGTAACTGAGTAGATTCTGAAATACTCAGACCGGCTCGTCTGGCACCAACAACCATGCCATTTTTCCCATTCTGACATTCAGGGGATTGTTCAGGGGATTGTCTTGACCAGGACCACACCCCTAAATGCATTGAAGCAACTGCCATGTGATTGGTTGAGTAGATCATTGCATTAAGGAGAAATTGAACAGATGTTCCTAATAATCTTTTAGGTGAGTGTATGTTAAAAGTGCAGAATATGATCCTGTCTCCTTCGTAGAGCCCAATGGTGGCAGTTGTGGCCACTGATCTTCATTGAATAGCACAGTTCTCCAGCGCAATATCGTGGAGAACCCTGCATGCCACAGTTATGTAGCAGGCCTACTCTGGGGTGTATAGTCCCCCCCACCCCGCTTATCCAAGACAGAGCCACCTGCCATTGAGCATACATCACTCCATGTGGTTTGTGTGCGTGTGTGCACACTGTTGAACCTGCACTCCTGCTTGTTTGGGGATTTGCAAGCGGTGTTATAAGGTAGCCTACTCAGTCATGGGATATCCTTTGTCACCAAGAGGAATCATATCCAACCGTTTCTCCAAAGAACTATGTAGAACTATTATAATAATTGTACGAAGGCGTAAATCACCAAGGAGATGACTCCAGCCACACATTGTGCCCTCCTGTAGCCTTGTTCCAATGCTGCAGTTTAAAAAAAAATAAAAGTTGCGCTTCCCACCCGGCCACCGGGCTACCATCAGGCCCGTCGCGACAAAGCAAGCAAACCAAGCAATTGCTTGGGGCCCCGAGCTGGCCTGGGGCCCCAAAACAAAGACGCAAATCTGTTCCAGAATCACTGTTTATCATATTTAATGACATAACATTGCTATAGCTTTGTAATAAGTTTTGATGAAATTGGCATAACGTTAGCATGTTATACTAACTATTCCACCATGATAATCTATTTACCAAATGGGGGTTAGGAAAACCACACAATAAATTATGTGCAAACATTAGCTTGGGATGTTTTTAAGCATTAGTTACCCTTAACAATGTGTTAGGAATATCTGGTCCGTCTATCTATGTAATGTTTATAGATGTTTTAATAACGGTTTCTTAATGGTTTACACATTTTTAATCATTACCTGATACCTAATATATTACATAATAAATATAATGTGTTACCATAAACTGTTCATTTACAGCACAACTTATAATTAGTAAACATTTAATTATACACAAGTATTTGCACTTTAAACATTTTTTATGCACAGTTTATGCAACAGCAGTTTATGAACTGTAAACCTTTTTTTATTTAGATGAAGTGTGCTGTGGTTCCTGTAGGTTTTGCGTGCAGGGTGAAGGGTTCCTTCAAACGGCCCTGGCTACCATATTCAGAACAAACATCCTGGCATCACATATAATCTGAACGTTGATTACATTAAAGTTTTTGCGATTGGTAAATGCATAATCCTTCATGGATGATGGCTACAGACGCAGTACAATCAATTGCCCGATTCACCCCAATTGGAAACCCAGCAATCTCATAAAATTGTCTTTTAATCATAGTTTGAATATACCAGAAAAGGACTTCATAGCCACCAAAACTGCTGGCATACTTTGACTATTGTTGGCTGCGATACCAGACCTGTCCCTGATCTCCCGCTGGAAGGTCCCAATGTAGAGAGCGCGCATTAAGGTCCTCAAGATCTGCCATCGCTTCGACTCCAGGACTGCCAAAACGCTTGTTTAAAAAATATAAATAATACAATTCACTGAACTGGCAGGTTATACCATGAACACCGCTAGTCACACTAGAGAATTTGTGTACAGAGGTCAGACAAGACGTGAAATTTTATTGCAGCCTACGATCACATTCAAATTGATAAATCCCTTGCTTTGCGTAGGAATCGCCTGTTTTAGGTCGTACGCACGTTTGATGAGGGCCACTGTGTATGGCAATGGTGAAATTGTCAGTCCAAAATTGGGGGGGACAATGTCAGAGACAGATGTGGGAATGGGAACTAATGTGTTGGCTCCTGTATATATATATATATAAATTTAGTGGGAATAATAGTAAAGACATGACATTTAATGTGTAAAAAATGTAATAGGTCTGTACACAACCAGGCATTATGTTCTTATGTGATTGTCAAGCAAACATTAGACTCCCTCTCTATAATGATTCCAGCATCAGCATAGACTACTTAGTCTCAATTGATTGACAAGCAGCCAGTACTATGCCTGCTGAATATATACTATTAGCTCTAAATTCTCACCAGCCACGTTATTAGATAAACCTGTTCAACTGCTCATTACTGCAAATATATAATCAGCCAATCATGTGGCAGTAAGTTGATGCATTTACGCATGTAGATATGGTCAAGGTGATCTGCTGAAATTCAAACCAAGCATCAGAATGGGGAAGAAATATGATTTAAGTAATTTTGAACGTGGTCTGGTTATTCATGCCAAACGGGCTGGTTTGAGTATTTTAGAAACTGCTGATCTACTGGGATTTGTTTTAGACAGAATGGTCAAAAAAGTGAGTGGCAGTGCTCTGGAAAAAAAATGCCTTGTTGATGGCAGAGGTCAGAGGAGAATTGCCAGATTGGTTCAAGCTGATAGAAAGGCCACAGTAACTCAAATAACCACTCATTACAACCAAGATAGACAGGAGAGCATCTCTGAATGCACAACACATTGAACATTGAAGCAGATGGGGTACAGCAGCAGGAAACTGAGACTACAATTTGCACAGGCCAACCAAACTTGGACAATTGCTGGAAAATTCAGAAGGTAGGGTCAGAATTTGAGTAAACAACTGCCTATCAACGGTTCATGCTGGTGTTGTAATATTTTAGGGGATATTTTCTTAGCACACTTTGGGCCCCTTAGTACCAAATGAGTATTGTTCACATGACACAGCCTACCTGAGTACTATTGCTAATCATGTTCATCCCTTTATGACCACAGTGTACCCACAATAGAAGTTGAATGGATAGAAAGGCCATTGAGCTGCTTGGCGTGGTCATTCGATTAGTACACAACAAAATGGCGATTGTTGTTAGTTGGCACGGTGACAACATGCAAATCGGTTTAATGTGGAAGTAGGCCGCTAGATCTTTGCAATGGAGGGGTACATGTAAAAATGGCTGCCGCTCTGACCATTCTTGCTACATTGATTTGATTTGGAATGGCCTTTCTATACATTCCATTTATATGGTACCCACCTAATGGCTACTTCCAGCAGGATAACAGGCCATGTCACAAAGCTCTTAGGTATTAGCAAGGTGTACCTAATGAAGTGGCTGGTGAGTGTATACTAACTGTGATTTTTGTAATGTACAATTAAGTCCCATGCATAGCTTTGTCATATGGAAAACAACAGATTTCATTTATATATTGCCAATATACCATGGTTAATCGCAGTCTGCAGGCACTCCGCGATGTATCATGCCTTTGAACAGCTCTCAGCAGTGGTATACTGGTGACTTATAGCAGTATATTATTTATCACTCACCTCAGCATTCACTCTTTTCCTGACTCTTCCTGGACATCCCCTCACAAAAGCAGAGTAATTAATGCCAGTATGGTGTCCTGTATTACAGAACATGCAAAGAAAGGATGTCAGCTGCTGCTGTAATTCTCCTGTTCATTATTACCATCATGCACTGCTGTCAAATTCAATGGCAACTAAATTCTAAATGAATGAAAATTATGATCGAAAGGACAAATGTCAGAGTTGTCTGATTTCTAGCATTTGATCCCCCAATTCAAAAGATAGGAAAGTGGCACAAGATGCTAGCTCATATCTGGGATGTATGGGACTGAAGCTGTAACCTCCCAGAAAGCCTGGCTATCTGACGATAGAGGCTACAGTACTGTTCTGTACAGGCTTACTAACTTCTAGCTAGCCTGTATTGGATATTAGTTGTATGTGGCTAGCTTGTCAAACGTTGGATTAATCCAGGCTGTATTGTAATTAAATGAATATTGAAATATTTTTTTTAACTAATAGTACAAGTCAATTCAAGTGAAAGCAACAAAGTCGTTATCTTTGAAGTCAGCAAACTGTGGGTATTTACCATCCATAAACAAGGCGAAACAAGGTGTCTAATGTATGTCCAGACATGAGTAGCAATAACAGTAAAGTGTAAAACATGTCATGGATTTCTGGAGAATACAGTACAGTATAAGGCAGGAGAAATGGATTTAGAAAGTAGGCTGACCAGACCAGAGTTTGAAATTTGAAGCAGGAGGTGAAGATTAAAGACATGCATGCACAAACATTTGCATCGATTTTGGCCGCATAATCGTACTTATACTTTCAATTATTGGGGGGACAAAATGTCCTCTTTGAATATTAGGGGGGACGTGTCCCCCTCTCCTCCCATACATGACTATGGTGTATGGTCCAGGTGGCCTGTAGATAGTTGCTATAAAAACAGATTGATTAAGCTGCATATATTTCATGCCTAGAACCTTTTTTGTGGTGGAAGTTTAAGATCAGTGTCATAAATGATGGCCACACCACCTCCTTTTTCAAGATTTGCGGGGGACATGACTACCAGAAATGGTGGAAACGGTTTCTAAGTTGCTAGATAAAAGAAATGCCAGCTAGGATGGAGTCCTTTTCTCCTGTGGACTCTTTTCTCCTGTGACGGGTAGAACTGTCTTCAGCCAGCAATTGAGTTGTGTGAGTCTGCTGTAGATCTCGTCACTACCCCTAACTTGGAGGGGGCCAGAGACAATTACTTGATGCAGACAAATCATTCTAGCTAATTTACAAGCTGAAGCTATGTTTTGCTTAGGAACCTCTGTTTCATCCTAATATACAGTGCCTTGCGAAAGTATTCGGCCCCCTTGAACTTTTCGACCTTTTGCCACATTTCTGGCTTCAAACATATAGATATAAAACCGTAATTTTTTGTGAAGAATCACCAACAAGTGGTACACAATCAGGAAGTGGAACGAAATGTATTGGATATTGGAAAAGCATCATTTTAAACTGAATATACCAGTGAAAGTGGCTACCACTCGGTCTCTTTTCAATATCAGCTAGCTACCCATGCCTGCGCTGTAGATCCATTCCACTTGCATTCTTTAGAAAAAGCCAATCTTTTCAGAAATCAATTTCATGCTTTACCCTATACACTATAGTAGCCTCGATTTGACTTCAGCGCAAAAGAATATGACTTATATGGATGGAAAATATCAGCTGGCTAGCTACAGTATTTATCTATACTTTAGCCAGTAAGGTGATCTTTCATATAGACCAGATGAAACCAGTAGCTAATGTTGTTCTGCAACCAGCCTACAGGTCTTTCTACTAGTCAAACTGGCGGTATCTAGTGCAATATTAGATTGTTTTAGCTTTTTTAATTTGTTCTTTCTCATAATTGTCATCCATTTGCAATGGCTAGCTCTATCAATGTTATCATCATTAAAAGGAAGAAATATACATGTATTTGCCTAAGATATGTTTCTGGAGTCACATTAAACTGAACTGAAGATATATCAGTACATAGTCTGCACTACATATATAGGCCAATGTGTGTGTCGGACTGAATTAATTGACTAATGCAGAGTGTGTCTGAGCCAGAATCAGGAGTGTCAGATGGATGTGAGTTATGGATAGTATAGATTAAGACAACTGTTTAGACAATTTTGAGCTACAATCTGTTGTTCTTATGTCATTTAGATATATTGCATTCAGTCCATTCATTTTATAATTTTCCAATATACAGATTAGTGCACTTTCTATGTGCTCTTACATTAGACCAACAAGTATGAATACATCTGAACTGCTATTGTGAGTAATTGTCTACATTCATTAGATTTTACCTATTTCAATTCATCAGATTTTCTCTGAGCCACAGACAGGTGACGGTCGGAGGGATGTGAGGGACAGTAGTGCGGATGTGGAGGTGAGTGTAAAAGAGATACGTTAGAATAGTACTCTAAACCTGTTACAGATGGTACTCCACAAACATTTTCAGGTGGTAGTCATGCAACACACCAGTGAATGCTTTTGGTGCTTTTTTAAGGAATAAGGTATTAGAGGAGACTAAACTAGGCCCAACTTCAGAACATAGTGTGTGATTATAAATGGTTGTGACAACATTGGGTAATGAAAATAATGGACACTATGAAAGGGTGTGTGTGTGTGTCTATGCATGTGTGTGCATGCACGTGTGTAGGGTGCCCTTTTTTTACTTGAGCCACTGCCCCCAAAAATGTCTCAGCACGGCCCTGTCCCACGCTACTTCCCGACGTCATCAAAGTATATATTTTGCTATTGTTTTGATTGAGAGTTCCCTGGTATCAAAAAACGTCATATTGTACATTTAAACATTTATTTTCATTTTTTTACCTTTATTGCAAGGTCTGTTTAATTTCCTTCCATTATTGTTTTATTGCTTTCAATATCATTTAACAGTTTATGCGCACACTGTAGCTGTAGCAATGCCCACATTTTTTTAACTGGTTTTCTTTGGGCAGGCTTAATTTATTTCTGTGTAGTCAGACCAGGCTTGGGCTCGTGCCTCATCTGAGCTGGGTCAGACTGGGCTCAGTTAAGGCCCGATGACAACTCTAAAACAGTTGGTTCATTAGCCTATTTTTATTAAGTAATTTCAGACTTCTCAGGCACATTACATTTCATCTACTGTAATGACATATTTGCATTTCAATGTAGACCTATTCTCATTCTTGAGGCTTGACATAATAAGTGCCGATTGCTAGTCAGTGAATGACAGTATAACTGACAAAGGTGTTAAAACAGCAAATATGTGAATGGTAACGTACCAGATATGCACCATAGTCAGTATATATTTTAATACAGTATTTTTTGTTATCAAGGATAACATTCGTCTGGGTCCCGCAAAAATGCATAGCCCTACAACATTTAGGATTTTGCAAACTGGAAAGCTATTTTTAAAATAAAAAAGCCAGTTTAGATGGGACAATTCTTTGGAAAGGCATTTAAATGGAACAGCATTTACGTTTAACTGACATTGATTTTAACTATTATATAATGACTTGTATTTATATACGGTAGTTAAATAATTTGGTTACATACAATCACATTTGTTTTATGTTACAGCTATGAATGAAAATAAAGAAATAGTAACATAGCCTTGCCAAGAATTTGAACCCAGGTCTCTAGCAGAAAGACGGCATTCAACATGCAAAGCCATTTAGACATCAAGCTATTGCTTTTAATGTATGGAACGTAAACTCTAGGTTTTTGTGCACTGAAAAGCTATTTTTAATGTAAAAAAGCCAATTTAGATGGAACAATTATTTGGCAGGACTGTAGAACAAATGGTACATTTAACTTCACAATTGATTGGTTTTAATGATAATGTGCAGTTGTACGCAGTACAATAGATTAACCAGGGTAAAGCTTGGTTTAATAGATTTAACCAGGGTAGAGCCACCTGGTCGCCGTTAATTGTATTTTCTTCATTTAAAAATTGGCACTGAATCATACCTCCCATTTGTGACCAAATTAGACCAGTAATCACTGAATTTTTAGTATTAATAATTTGTATTCCAAAAACAGAGGTCAGACAGGCAGAGTTTGGTTCACAGAATGGTTCAGAAGTACAATACCAGAAGCAGGGGTTAGTCAGGTGGCAGACAGGGTTTAGGACACAGGTATCCAGGAGCAGAGGTACAGGAGGGCAAATCCAAAAATATAATACTCAGACAAAAACAGGTCAGGCCAATAAACACAGATTCAGAATATGGCTTAGGAAATAAACACTCAGTATGTCTCATGAAACAAATAACACCTCACACTGAACACTACAAGCAGAAAAGACTAAATACTACAGATAACAAGACACAGGTGTTAGAACTCAGGTGATTGGGATCTGGGCCTAGAGATGTGTTCATGTGTGCCAGCACGTTGGGATCCCCTGGTTTCTGGGGATGGGATCCGGGAGCTGGCAGAGTTGCTGTGAGAGAATTTTACACTGATCCTCCCCCTACAATAATAAAATAAAACAGTAAAAATAAAATAAATCCCATGGCCACCTCTCTAATAGCTTTCTGCTTCAAGATGGTTAAAGATTCGATTTCCAGCCAGAATGCAGGTGGTCCACGCTTTCCTGCTGTGGGTTCACACAAGCAACAAACTGCTGCAAAAGGGCATTGTACTCCCACTCATGGTCATTGCAAAAAATCCTGGGCCCAGTGAAAAAATAAATATCTGGGCCCCCATCCCAAAATTACACATCACACTGTACATATTATTAATATTACATTATTATTTTAATTAAGATTAGAATGGTGCCTGCAGTTCTTTTGTCTTCAATTACCAGATTTTTATTGACATTGTGCTTTCTCTCATTTAATACCTTTAACAAGCATTTCATTCAAAACTATACTGATGTGACGGTCAGCTTTACGGCCACCATCTTGTAGGGGAAACAGAGTACTTAATCTAGGGAGGACTGAGTGGGACGGGATCTAGGTCCCCCACACCCAATGCCTATGGTATCAATGTTCAAATAAATGAACAGCTTGTCCACTGTTTAGCAGCCTACATTAACGCTAGCTTCTTTAGGAAAGTAAAGCAGGCTTCTGAGCACCTGGTTGCCACTTGAAGTGTATGCAATGTGTGTACAGTAAGGCCTGGATGAACCTGACACTGCCCTGCTTTACATGAACTTAGCTACCCAGGTGAGGCACCCCTACTCCCAAATATGCAAATATAAGGTAAGGAAATTAGAGATGAAATGTATAGCACAACTTGAAAATTATTAACTCTTTCATTCACAGACGGCATAAATCCTATGAAGCTAACATGCTCTCACTTTCAGTGAAACTGTTATACTACCTGATACATAGCTTCGATAGCAGTTGATTCTAAGTTAAACACTCCCTTTTTCCAGTGTGAGCCAATAATAAACTAAGACATTCACAACAAAAAACTCTTGTAGCAATTAAGCTTAAAGGTAGACCCCTTTTTTTACTGTGTGGGTACCATTAACAGAAATAAGCATTTACATCAATCACTTGAATATTAGTTTAATTTAAAGAAAATATCACATTAACATCAATCACTTGAATATTAGTTAAATTTAAAGAAAATATCACATTAACATCAATAACTAGAATATTAGTTGAATTTTTATTTTTCCTGTGTATCGTACAAATTAATAAGCTGCCCATTCTCCCTCTGTCTCAGTCCGAAAGCAGCGTGTGTGTGTGTGTGTGTGTATGCACCCGCGCCGTTGCTATACAGTCCAGTTCAGTTCACTAGGCACTAACAGGATGTGTGTGTGAGTGTGTAAATGTACGGGATGCACCTCAATAGCAGTCCAATGTCCCTTCCTGTGCAATTGGGTATAAGCATGTGTGTGTGATGAGGTGTAGTGCAGAAATGACCCCGAAACCACAGGGACTTGGAGGATGTCGGAGGGCAAACTTCTCACAGACCGTTTTCTTGAAGTTGCGCCTTCCTACGCAGTTCGCACACAGAGCGGGAAAGGGGTTTTGATAGCGTTCCAAACCTACTCTTTTTAATCAACATGACATTCCAAACTAGCTCTTACAACAACTCAACAAAATATATAAACTTGACTTGAGACCTTTTTTAATCTAAACGATATGAACACCAGCCCTAGGCTCACACACAAATACTTTTTCCTCCGTCTTAGATAGCCTGTCTGAACCTCACCACGCGGCCCAGTTAACAGTTGTTTTGCAGGAACCCGGTCTGCAGGAAATTGTCTGTCAAAGAATGATGCAGAAAAGTTAATCCATGCTTTTGTTACCTCAAGATTGTATTATTGTAATGCTCTCTTTTCTGGCAACCCAGACAAGACTTTAAAAAAATGTCAGTTAGTGCTTAACACAGCCGCCAGAATTCTGACTAGAACTGCAAAATCGGAACACTTACCCCAATTCTAGCCTCTGTACACTGGCTGCCCATTAAGGCTAGAGCTGATTTCAAAGTTTTACTATTAACCTACAAAGCACTACATGGACTTTCCCCTACTTATCTGTCTGATTTGGTGCAACCATACATACCCTCACGTACATTATTTTCACAAGATGCCGGCATCCTTACTGTTCCTAGAATTTGTAAACAAACAGCTGGTGGAAGGGCTTTCTCATATAGAGCTCCAAATCTGTGGAATGATCTGCCAACCCATGTGAGAGATGCAGACTCAGTTTCAACATTTAAGTCTATGCTGAAGACTCATGTCTTCAGTAAATTCTATGGTATAGGGTAGTCTGGCCCAGGGGGCTAAAAGAGAATGGCGGCACTGTTGATTAACCCCCCATGCTGGCCTGGTAGGCTCCCCACTCTCCACTGGGATATCCTCACTCCAATGCTAACCCTGCGGTGGTTACAGTCTGCTGGTGACCCTTTGGGGGTGTGGTCTTGGCAATGTAAATGGGTCGGAAGCATGCGTGCTTGCTCCTGCCCAAGGCTTTCCTTGTGCAGGACCACATCTCTTGCCCCCCCCCGTCTCAGCCCCAGATGTTATGCTGCAAAATTTATATATTAATTTTTGGGGTCAGAGCTGTATCAAGGTACTAGACCCAAGGTATGCCCACTCTAATGTTCCTGATGTCATGTTCATCCTAGGAGGACCCAAACCCTTGGAACATGCGACAGGACCATGTGACCTGATGGCTCCTTCCTGTCCCCGTCCTGTGCCCAACCCGCTGCTGTGCTAGATCCCATGTCACTGCAGTTGATGATCACGTTTCCACCTCTTGATGCCAGCTTTCATCTCCAGGCGGCATTACGTTCTTCCTTCACAAGACCACCGATCTGTTTTGATGCTACATAAAGACTATGGTCACAGCCCACCATAATTGACCACTGATAAACAAAGTGACCTTATTACAACAGGCTGTGTACCTTCAGATCCCCCACCCGGTACAGCCAGAAGAGGACTGGCCACCCCCTTGAGTCTGGCCTCTCTCTAGGTTTCTTCCCAGGTCTCACCTACTAGTATTTCCTAGCCACTGTGCATCACTTGTGCTGCTTGCTTTTGGGGGTCTCGGGCCGGGTGTCTGTCAAAGCACTTTGTGACAAATGCTAATGTAAAAAGGGCTTTATAAATAACTTTGATTGATTGGTTGATTGACTTTAAATCGAACCGTATAGCGCTTCACCACCACATCCGCTCTGACCCGCCGGCCCTTCCTCCTTATTTTTTTCTCGTGCCCCTCCGCGCGTTCCCCCCAGCCACCCTTAAAGGGGCAACCTATATTTGTACCTGTTACACTGAACAAAAAAATATTAATGCATCAATTTCAAAGTAAGTGTAGGTCCTCTGTTTCATGGTGATTATGTGTAGTCCCACCATGGGTTATCCATCAATAAAGGCTTAATTTATTTAATTCAATTGATTGATATCCTTACTTGAACAGCCTCTTAGGAAAATTTATTGGAATTGCTGCATTTTGTGTAGCAGCCTGATCAGAATTCTGTGAGATCACATTGGTTACACTTTAACATTATGTCCAACTTGTAGATCACCACTTAAAATTTAGCTAATTAGAGTTAGATAATGAACATAAGCTGCGAAAAGCACACTATTCCTTGTTCAATTTCAGGGTGATGATTTACACATCACAATGCTTTTTGAACATTGTATATGACATATCTGGTATTTTAACACAATTGTAGATTAAACCCTGTTTAAAATTTAAACAGCCTAATGGGCCAGCTAGCCAGTAACTCGTCTAAAAAATGTTGTGTGTGTCAATAAATGATAACAAAGTATTAAATATGCAATTCACTCTATCAAGATTGAACTTACAGTTGGAACCATTTATTAGAGGGGTGGACGGTGGGCCAGAAATATCTGACAAATCAATTTTTTTGAATGTGAATGGTATATTTGACACCAATAGCATCCATTCTGTTTCAAATGTTTATTAAAGTGACAAATTATAACTACTTGTAGTGGGCCTCTCTAAGACCAGGGCCCCGTGAATCTTATTTACCATTTTCTGCATAAGTGATGGCCCTGTTCCCACATGTCTCAGGCAAGCAAACTTTAAAAGGACAAAAATGCTGGGATCTTTGGAAAAACAATTCATTCAGCATGTGCTCGCATTCTCCATTATTGTCAAGAATGAAATAATAAACAAATCTATTTAAATTCTTAGACCATGAAAAAGAACATTGGAGTCTATATGACAGATATTTATAACTGATGCAAGACTGCTCAACCATCAATTTAATCTTTATTGCATGGAGAATGGTCCTCCTTTGGCTATCAGGTTGCTCGCAATAAAATGGGCAGATGGTAAAGTTGATGCTTGGTGTTCGCAATCATACTCTGTTTACAGACAGACTGCTCCAAGTTTTAATGCCCCCATGTGACATCATGGTAGAATGGAGAGGTGTAATTTCAGAGGAAATTAGGAAACACTGGGAAACTTTTGACACCATACCTTTACATGATATGTACACTCTAAAAAAGAAACCTTGGGTCAACATAAAAAATTAAGGCAACGTTTTTGCGATAAGCTTTTTGAGTTATGCCAACTCCTTATAGAATTACATTGATATTACGCTATGTTTTAGGTCTGACCAATTAGCTTTTCAGCTACAGTAAAAAGCATTTCTAAGTAACATGAACTTAATAACTGTCAACTTAAATAAAAGTATTTAAGTTGTTCCAAAGCAACGTTTTAGGTAGGGTGAATGAACTTTTCGGCCACAATAAATAGCATTTAGAGTAACATAAACTTAATAACTGTCAAATGAAACACAAGTATTTTAGTTGTTCCAACACACTGTTTTAAGTGTGCTGAATTAGCCATTAGGAGTTGGCATAACTCAAAAAGTTAACCTCTTAGGGCTCGCCCCCTAATTGTCAAATTCTGCCTAAAAAACATACCCAAAGTTAAACTGTTGTTACATTGGACCTGAGGCAAGTACAAACATATGGTTGATATTTTTTAAAGACTTTGAAATTTTTGGATATGTAAAATTCATTTCAAACAAATATACACAGCGAATATGGCACAGGATGAAATAAAGAAAATGTATAATTATTTTCTGTTTTTATTTTTTTACATCCTCTTTCAAAGAACCCTACAAAGCCATATATTAAGATAGGATACTGGATCCAATTCAAATCATGTTGTTAAGGGGCTGGCCACATAAGTCTAACATTTTAGATTGATTGAGTGAACAGCCAATGAGCTATAGCTATGTTTGTAAAACTATATTTTTAGAAAAAATGCACCGTGATGACGTTTACATCCGGGTCCTGAGACGAACAA